>PVKN010040791.1:0-10657 GCA_004027915.1 Capromys pilorides
TGACCCCAGCTCTGGGAGGTAGATTGTACTGGTCTTATCCTCAGATGGCCAAACAGAGTTAGGCATGATTAAGTTGGTTGAGCAAGGCCACACAGATAGAGATCGGCAGGGTGCAAATGTCCTCCCTCTGTTAATGCATTGCTCACAAGTACCCCATTAAATGAATGGCCCTTGTTACAGTTCCATACATCAGTCTTCTCCTTCACCCCCAGTTTTCATTGAGCATCCACTATGTACCGAGGAGTAGAGCAGCTGCTTCCCGTAGGTCATCATATTTGATCACAAAAGCCATTTACCAGCCAAGTTCTTATGCAACTACTAATGGCACTTTTTAAATCAAGGGACAACATAGCATGGTGGTGAAGCATTTCTACTTTGGCTTTAGACCTTCTGGCTTGGCTAGGCACTATTTTTATATATTCTGGCAAATTACTTAATCTCTCTATGCCTTAGTTATCCCTATGTGAGAACACATGCTAGTAGCAAGACTAGTAGAATTTCAAGGGTGCCTAGAACAGTGACAGATACCCCTTAAGTTTTGTAGCTCTGCCCATAGTCACAACTGACCTTCCAGAGGTGGCAAAGAGTGAAGCCTTCTGAAAGGCACAACTTGGGTAGGTGATAGCTCCATCAAGAAAACCTTTTTAAATGAGAATGAAAAACATTTATCAAATGACATAATCCACAACAACTTTAAGATGAGAGTATTGCCCCAATGTATCCAGAGCTGTGAAGTGTAAGTACAAAGGGCAATATGGTCCAGTTGTATTTGAAAGATGAAACAAATTGGTTATTTAAAATGTTTAAATATCAATGCCTGATGATCTTTGATACTGATTCTGAGAGAACACTGCTGTCTTCTCCATCCGAGACATTTGCATCCCAGATATTGTAGGATTGTATAGGACAGGGCGAATTGTTTCAGCTAATGAGTGGATTATTTGTTGTGGTTATGTAGGTACTGCTGCAAGAACACGAGGCCTTTGCACACAGGCACAAACTGTCAAGCGACACATCACTCTGGAGAAAGTTAATAACAAGAGGTCGGTTTTCTACTGATATGCATGTGTGCTACTGGCTCACACTTTTATGAGACAGGGTAGGAATTCCCATGCCCTTTGAGTTGGTCGTGAACCTCAGAAAAGACCTTTAAATTTTTGTGGGCATGCCTTCCACCTTCGTAATCTATGTTTAATTTCACTGACTCTTCGTCAGAATTTGCTTTTAATCTTTGCCACAAGAGCCGCCTCCCATTAAAACGTCCATTTTCATAAAAAGAAACGTCTTGGCGGGGAGTGACTGCTTTGAAGGAGTAAGCAGAGGGTTAGAGGAATCAAAATGCCGATTATCTGTGAGGTCGGCTGGTTGAGGAGCAAAGCTATAAAAATCAGAGGGTTTACTGCAAAACGGTGCCCCCTGCTGGAAGCTGGTTGAACGGCAGCCCCGCGAGCTCCAAGCTCAGCTCGCCTCCACGCTGTAAGCTCCTGCAGCTGCTAGAGAGGGGCCTCCCTCCGCAGCACAGCGCTCATTGCCCCAGAGTCTCTGCAGATGTTTCTTTATGACCCGTCAAAATATTTGCTAAATGTCATCTGTTAATTTCCCAAACATCCTGGCTCTAGTTCTTTTATGTGTAACCTGACTCAAGGTCTTAAAATAGATGACAGCAAAATAAAATATAAAATACTAGCCCACAAAAGCACATTTGTCCTGAAACATCAACAAACCGTGCTCTCCAGTAGGGTTTCAACATCAAAGGACATTTCTTCCTTCTTCTTTTGCTGTTTCGTGACAGGCAGACTGGAAAGGTGTAGGCCATTCCTGGTCGTGAGTTTTTGATCATAGGATTTAAAAAGCATCACCATGTGTAGGGAAGGCTACTGGTCCCAACCTGGGCTTCTTGAGGCCATTCTCATGCCCTCTCCACCCTCAGCAAGAGCCTCACAGGAGGACGTCCGCGCAACTGCGTGGGAGGCTTGGTTGCCACCACCCGCATCCCTTGGTGGGTGAGTCTGACAACCCCTGCTCTGAGGCTGGTCCAGACTCCCTGGGATATTTCTCAAGGACCGTTTGCCTTGCAAAATGGAGTTCCTAGACGAGAGAGTGCTCACTGATGAAAGGAATTCCTAGTGGTGAAATAGCTGTCATGGGGGAAAAGGAACCAATGGAGCCCACCCATCGAATCACACACCAGGGTTCCACTGCCCTTGGGTGGTGAGAAGATCAGTTGCCATGGCAACCGAGCCTGCAGCAGTTGCCCTCCAGACAGTGGAGGCTGGCTGCCGGAGGCGGGCTGACGGGAGGTGGTGGGAGGAAGTGGGGAGGAAGTCGGGTCCTCGCCACACCCAGGGTTCCCTGCGCAGCGGGAAGTGGGGCCAGCTGCGGCTGTGCTCCAGGACGCCGGGAGCTGGCAGCTGGGCTGGGAACCCTTTGTGCTAAGGGAGGTCTGCGAAGACAAGCGGCCGCTGATTATAGGATATTTCATCAGAGCAGCTGCAACCCATCAGCTCCTGACTCAGTGCCTCTCTGAGGGTCCACCCTTAGGAACTTCCCAGGCTGTGTGCGCTGAACTTGATCTCAAAGGCGCGACTACTGTCAGCTCTTTTAAAGGGAAAGGTAGCTTTAAACAAATTGTTGTGCAAAACAGCTGTTTGTTGGGGGCAGCTGTCTGATTCTCTGAGTGCGTTCCTCGGATCAGCAGCAGCAGTTCAGGTGGGGTGCCCCATTCCCGACCCACTGGGTAAGAAAGAGGCTCTAGGATAGGGCCTGGCCACGTGGGTTTTCACACTTTCCTGGTCTTTCTGAATCAGGTGGAAGTCGGAGCACCATCAGAATGCAGAGGAATCCAAAACTTAGTTAATATAAAGACACGGAAGGGGAGTCAGCAGAGAAGGGTGAAGTGGTCAAACTTTTGCTGATACGAAGCCCAATGCAGTTCTTCATGTGCAGAGCCTGTCGGTTTCTTCCCCTGTGGAAGCTACCGCAAGTTGCTAGTGTCTCAGTGAATCTGGGCAGACAGGAGCATTGTCTCCACCTCCCACGTCATCGAAGGAAAACCACAATGCATTTCACGTTGATCAGCTTCCTAAATGGGGTCTCCAACGGCTCACTGCAGGGAAGCTCAGGGATTGCCAGCTTGCAGGACAGCTTTCAGTTGTCTCTAAAGCATTTCAAGCCAGTCACCGAATGGAAAACTTTGGCGTCAGTAACCCTAAAAGCCTTCAGAAGAGGGTACAGGATGCAGACTTTGCACAGGGCCTTGCAGCCTCCCCTCCTCTCCCTTCCTCTCTCTCTTCCCTCCTTCCCCTCTCCTTCTCTTACCCCCACTTCCCTCCTTCTCTCTCCTCCCCTCCCCTGCCTTTCAAATTGCTTTGCATCTTATTGGTTTTTTAGTCTATTTTGAAAATTGCTTGGCACTGCTCTCAAGGATAAGGACTTGGGTAATAACCTACCAGTGATGGAAGCTTCATACATAAAACACCAGTTTCCTATTGAACTCTTGCCACAGCAATAATGCAGCTGCTTTTAATTTCTCCATTTAACAACAAGAGACAAGATGAGTGCGCAGGTCATTCCCTGAAATTCCCAAAGCTAGGCAAATGTCCCAGATGATCTGACTCCAGAGACCCCGAGTTAACCGCACCTTCCGCATGCCCTAGTTTAGGGGCCCCCTCCCTCCCAAGTTTCTGTGCCTGCCCCTTTGTGCCACGGCTAATTGCTACTGATTATCTGCAGCACTTTGCATTGGCTATCTTTTTTTATCTTTACAATGACCCTGTGGAGTAGGCAGCAGTGTCAAGATCCAGGTGTTCCAGGGGTGGAAACTGAGGCTCTAGATAATCAGGCAGCCCTGTCTGAGGTCACAGAGTTAGTGTGCTGAGCTATTCATACTTAACACGCTCCCTCCTGCCACTGAGCCCACAATGGCTGACATCTAATGTATTTATGTTCAAATCTGTGGTTATCACAGGCCGATGGCTGACTTTGCTTACTATATTTGTTCACTCCCAACAGTCCAAAGAGACAAGGACTTGGAACTTGTAAAAATCATTATTTGCTTGTGTAACAAAAGTAATGCACATTTGTAATAACAACTTGACCAATTATCGTTTGTCTTTCAATATTCCCTATGACACCAAGTAGATTGCCTGGCGTGCAGTCAGTGCTTAATGAATCTTGTAGGTATGAAGAAATGCTAAGTTGACTTCACTTACTGGGACTAACTTCAAGAGTGTTCACTGGACGCCAGGAGCTGTGCTGAGGGGACCGTGGGATGCAGCTGTGGCCTCTGTCCTCAGGATGAACAGGTAATTCAGGACATGAATGGGACAGAGGGGAGAACAGGCACCACAAGAGGATACCCTAAAGGGACCATATTGCCAGAATTCATGGAAGACCCACCTCAGGGGTTATTATGAAGTCAAGACTTAATTTCTATATCTGAACATGCTTTTTGCTTTACGATATTAGCTTAATCTGCAACTAAAAACATTCATTCATTCATGCATGCATTGAAATATTTGTTGAATACCTACTGCATGCCAGGCTCCATGCTCAACCTGGGAAGATTTATTGTTGTAATTAAATAACAGCTGTCTTGAGAGTCATGTGCCACACAGTGCATCCACTTAAAATAGACATTTCAGTGACTTTTTAGTAGGTTTGTGGAGTCAAGAAATCATCAGTGTAATCAATTTTGGAATATGGTCATTGGTCCAAGAGGAAATCCCAGGGGCTGCACCACGGGAGCTGCTCATTCACTCCCAAGAGGCCCTGTCCCAGCAGCGACTATTGTGCTCTCAGTCTTGGTGGATTTGCCTGTCGTAGACATTCACGTACATGAAATCATAAAACACATCATCTTTTGTAAGTGAATCTTTTTATGATCCTGTTTTTTAGGTTCACCAATGCTGTAACACATCCTGTACTTCATATCTTTTTATTATTGAAGAGTACCCTATTATAGTTATGTTCTGCTTTTTATCTATTAATGAGACAATAGATGTTTGAATTTCCCCCACTTCTTAGTGTATGTGAACAGTGCTGCTATGAACATTCATGACCAAGTTTTCATGTGGAAATCTGTTTTCATTTCTGTTTCCCTCTTGGGAGTAGAACTGCTGAGTCAAACCCCCCTAGAATGACTCAGAAATCCAACTGCTGGGTGAGACACACAAGTGAAAAAAGTTTAACCTTTTGAGGAACTGCCAGATTGTTTTCCAAAGCCACTGCACCATTCTACATTCCCACCAGCAGTGATAAGAGTTCCAATTTCTCCATACCCTGACCAGCATGTGTTATTATCTGTCTTTTTGATTATAGCCATCCTAGTGGGTGTGAAGAACTATCTCATTTGGTTTTGATTTGATGGCCAATCTGGAGTGTTTTGAGCACTGTGGTGACACAGCCTGGCTTGGGTTTAAAAGGATCTGTCTGGCTAAAAATAAAATGCAGTGGGAAGAAGGGAGGGGGTGGGGTAGGGACCCAGTCAGGAGGGTACTACAGTACTCCAGGTGGGAGGTGGCAGTGGGCCAGGGTGGTGCAGCAGAAGTAGTAGAGAAGAGATGGAATTCTGGACTCCAGAGAGCTTCCATGTAAGAAATGCGGGATTTCCAGGCTCTTTACAGGGCAGAAAAGATTTCACTTCTGTCTCCTGAGAAACAAAAGAATCCATGAAATAGGTTGTGCATTAGGTAGCTGCAGTAAGAGTAGGGTCAGCCTAGGGACTGCTTTTAGGGGAGCTTTACACCTCATTCAACTGCTGGACAGCACAGCAGGGCTCTGTGGGCTTGAGCTGGGCCATAGGGCTTTACCAGGGAGCTGGAGCTAGAGACCTGGCCTCCTCACTGTGGGTGACTTGGGCAGACTTTGGAAGGCCTCCATACCCCAATTCCTATCTGAAAAAGGCAACCAACCCCCAACTCTTCCAGAGTTATTGTGGGAGAGCTACTTGGGGACTCTCAAGACAGTGCGTTGCTTTTTCTTGGAACTTGGGAAGACAAACACCAGTTTTAGAGGGAGCCCATGGTAAAATAAGAACAGCTCCGCGATGTCTGGCTTGGAATCACCTTTGATATTTAGCCACGATTTGTATTTTTTCCTGCTCCGTTGTCTTCCTTTTGACCTTTCAGAAAATGGAAATATCTTCTTCAAACATTTCATGTGAAAATATAAATAGTTCTTTTGGAATCCTGGGTCATCTGCTAGTCATATGACTTGAACTAAATAAATTGCCTGGGGTGGTCCATCAATGGATTTAGGGACCGTAACAATCAATGACTTCAGTCTAACCTTGTGCAAAGTCACTTACACGCTGTCAAGGCCCTGCAAGATCTAGTTGGTCAATCAAATTTGTGCAAATGGTGCAAGTCAAGTTACATTCCCACTGACAGAATTCTCCCTTTCCTGAGCACCCTTTGTAATCTGAAGAAAGCAAACATATCGATGGCTCCTGGGCAGAGCAGAGACCACGATCCTGCTCATTACACTGCCATGTGGGTGGAACGTAGCTCTGGCCACACTGTCCACTGAGATCAAAAGAGCAACTTCAAAATGCAAAATAGATTATGTTCTTCTTGAGTCCAATGTTTTGTTGCTTTTGGAGTTTAAAAAAATGCACAGTTTGGTTTCTGTAACAGTTATTCAGTATTAGAACCATAGAAATGTTTAAAAATGTGAATTCTTCCACAGATAGAAAAGTGACAATGATACAAATATAAGTGGCTTTCAGAACCAAGTCAGTTTATAGAATAACAGTCATGCTTGGTATGACTACATAGTCTTAAGGTGTGAATCCAACAAGTATGTAATTTTTATGACTTAAGTTTAGCTAGGTTACATTATATTCAGTTTACTTGTATTTCTCAATCAACGTGGGTTTGAGACATCAGAGAGAGCAAGGGGCCCTTTTAGGGGAATCCCACTAGGGGAGACTGAGTGCTCTTCATCCAACCCCTTTTCTCTTTTTGAGCACACAATGCACTGAAATTCCCTGTCCTCCTTTCCAGTTAAATATCTGAACATATGGACATGCATTCATGTGAATGGAGCAATGTTTCCTCCAAAAATGCAAGGATGATTTAATATTATGAAATCTATTGTTATTCACCATATTAGTACATTACAAAAGGGAAAAACATATGATCTTTTTGGAAGATACCCCAAAAGCATTTGACGTGTTTCCATATCAGTATTAGGGCAAAAATTTGCTTACAGTAATGTGTTATTTGCTCAGTGAGGAGCAGTTCTGAGCTGTGGCGTTTACTAACTCGCAGATTCCCAACACAGGAAAGCTATTTCCTTTCAGTTGAACTTTACTCTGTCAAAAGGAGAAGACCCTTAACTCCCGAATCATTCTTTGGTTGACTTTGAATGTAGGGATTCAAATCCTGAAGGATCTCCAAAGATTCCTGAACTTCTGCTGAGACTGTTGGGCTGGAGTGGTTCTCCTCCAGAAAAGACAAAGTCCTAAAGTTGTTCTACATCCCCTTCTGGAAACTTCTACATAAGAAGGAGATTTTTGTGTCTCGGGTCTCTGGACAGCCTTGCTTCCTTTGCAATCACACCCAATCTAAGTAGTCACAGCAACAAACTTTATGAGTACCCGTCTTCTGTTACAAAACTTTTCTTAACTAATGAAAAAAAAAATCTAGGTTTTATACCTAGCAATAAAATTATGCTTATTGTTAAACTTCTAAAAAATAGTTCTGTGGTTGTTGAATTCCCTGAAATTTCAATTTATTCTGATTTAAAATATTCAGAAAGGGGTTTGCTGTATTTGGCAAATGGTAAGGAAGGAAACATTAAAGCGGGAGCGGCAAGATAGCTCAGTGGTCTAAAGTGCCTACTTAGGCAACTGCAGGGACCTCGGTCCTATCCCTGGCACCACACGCTACAACAGCCCCCCCCCCCCCACAGGCTGGCTAGAAAGAAAGATGGGGGGCTGGTGAGATGGTTCAGTGGTCTAAAGTGCCTGCTTAGGAAAGCTTAGGCAACTGTAGAGACCACTGTGGTTCAATCCCTGGCACCACATGCTGCGCCAGCTCCACCCCCTAGGGCAGGCTGAGCCGGCCATTAAAAAAACAACAACCATTAAGCCAGGAGCACTTTAAAGTACCATTGAGTGATACTTTTATTCCCTGAATGCAAAGCTTTGCAGGAGAATCTGATAATTAGCTGGTAGGCCAGATTACTCAGGAGTCTACTCAGGCCTCAATAAGTAAATAGTTTTTCTTTGTTGTAATTATTTATTTTCCCAAGAAGACAGAAAGGCTGTAATCTGAACAACAATTTTTTCTGTTTTCTCTTTCTCTAATGATTGACTTTGTCTACCCGAGAGACTGGGAAATCTCTTTGGGTTTTCCTAGTCCAGGCTTGCAGCAGACATTTCTCTCTTAAAGGACCCAGGTGTGAAGCCAAACCCTCTGTTTATAGGATGTGAAGGTTATGACACGAGTCTATAAAACCCTGGAATTGCTGTTACTGCTGACATTGCACCCCTCACACATGCCATTGTGGCTTTTATTTCTCTTCCACAATAGCGTGGCATTAAGGAGGGAGTGTAAAACTTAACTTTGAATTTCCTGGTTTTTGTTGGCTTGTTGAGCAATCCTAATGCTATTGAATTTTTTCCCTCTTGCTGGGTGGTTGTTTCTTCGGTGTGTGGTTGTGCACTGCATTTTTCTTGGAACCGCAATGGTCTAGACATGTCATGTTGGTATGGATCTAAACCATAGGTTGACCTTTGGCCTGGTAAGTGAAAACAGAAGAATATGTGTAAGATGTGTGAATTCATTTGAACCTGACAGTAATTCCGGTGGGAGAGGCTGTTTCGTGTGTGGAGTTCAGTGGGCAGCTAGCTGTCTCTTCTTTTTTCCCTTGCGTTGAGACAGTAGCTGTCATTACCTGAAGGCAAGCGCCCGGATGAAAGGGGAGTCTGCCATCATCATGGTCCTTCCACACACGGGACCAAAGCTGCTCTTCAGGGATGGCGGACACCCCACCAGCTCATTCCTAGTGTGTTGACTAAAGAAATGTGGCCATGAGTTTATTCATGTGACAGGTCTCACTGGCTAGCTTTTTCTTTCATTTCTTTTAGTTATTAAATTAATTTATGGTGTTTATTTTTCCCACTGCAGAAGCTACTATATATGTTTATAGTAAAAAAAATAATTAAATGAAAATAACCAAAAAGGAAGTTGTTAACAGTCAACCACTGCTAACAACTCAGCATTTATCTTTGTAGACATTTTCTTACACCAAACTAATTATTTTTATAGAGACTCATAGTGTACACACTATTTGGTAACATAGCTTGTGTGTGTGTGTGTGTGTGTGTGTGTGTGTGTGTGCGCCTGCCTCAGCCCACCCCGGGGCTGGTGCTGGCGTGGCATGTGGTGCTGGGGATTGAACCTCGGTCCCTGCATGCTTTGCCTAAACTTGCCTAAGCAAGCACTTTAGATCACTGAACTATCTTCCTGGCCCTATAGTTTCTTTTAAACCACAACTTCAAATATAAATTCCCAGCAATAACATTTATCTCATGTATATAGTTTCAAAAAAGAAGAAAACATTACATAGAGTCATTTATACAAAGAGTCTAAATTTGTTTTTTTAGTTATATACATACAGATATATGCAAACATTCATTTTTCCATTGACATAATTTTTTATTAGATGAATTATGACTCAGGTAAGAACTCATTTCTGTCTTCCCCCTAGACTGTGAGCTCTGGGAACCATGTCACTCTTATGCACTTGTCTTCAGCGCCAGGTTAGTGACTGGAGATACATTTTAGGCTCTCAGTAAACAATGACTTGCTGTATTTTTAGGTGTTCTCATTCATTTCTTCATTATGAGCATTCTCCTGTGTGTAACTATGGTCACATGTATTTTGCAGATTTTGAGCATTCCTAGAAATAGAATTGTAAGCTGTGAGCAGGCACTGTGGGAGCCAAACTGTTCAAATATGACTGTGTCCTGGGTGTGCAGCTTGCACACCGTAGTGTTCTGAGGCAGGCACGTGAAGGCCAGTTATGCACAGCCCTTCCTAATTCCAAGTTCAGTAATTTCAGGTGGCCTTAAGCCAGCCATGGTGGAATTTTCACATCATAGATAGTGGCCAGTGGGCCTCCCCTCCCCCCATTTCCTTCCTGGTTTGCTATCACACCATTACTGTGAACACAGGAAGTGGTAGAACCTTTCCAAGGCTCAGCTTTTTCATGTGTGAAATGGAGACAATTAGAGTCAGGGAGCCTGATGTGGCAGCCCTGGGAGGCATCATTTACCAGGAAGTCTCTGTGAACTGCACCTTCTAGAACTGTGGATCACACGGGGCTGCTCAGAGGGTAGCTGTGAGAGTGAGACATTTAGTACGTGTAACTAATTGTGCAAATGCGGAATTCTCAATAGACACAGTTGAGTGCTGTATCACATTATTCTAGATACATACATTGCTTCCGGCGTTTCCACATGTTCTCTAGGAGCACATCAGTTTATACCTTCTGCCAGTATCGTCACTCTCTTTTCATATGAATATCTTTTTCCTTGTCTGATTGCTACAAAATATCTAATTATGGCAATCATTTACTTTTCATTGATTAGTATGAGGCCAAACACCACTACCGTTGTTTATTGGCCCCTGAATTTCTATGAATTATC
>PVKN010040792.1:0-10772 GCA_004027915.1 Capromys pilorides
TACACATTTTTCTCCATAGACCACACAGTAGCCCATTGAACATGCTTGAATAAATGCAAAGAAATAGAAAGTATCTCATGAAACCAAAGGTGCAATGATAAACCTTTCAGCAAAGAAAAATGCAGGCCCTAATGGATTTAGTGCCGAATTCTACAAAAAAATTTAGAGAAGACTTAAAAACAATAATTCTCAAACTCTTTAATGAAATTGAAAGGGAAGCAATGCTCTCAAATTCATTTCTTTTTTTTTGTACAGGGTCTCACTATGCAGCTCATAGTGCTTTAGTCTGTGACTCATAGTGATCCTCCTGTTTCCTGAAAGCAAGTATTATCCTCATGCCAAAATCAGAGAAGGACCCAACCAAGAGCAAGAACTATAAATCAATCTCCCTAATGGACATAGATGCAAAAATCCTAAAGATATTGGCAAGCAGAATGCAAAAAATCATTAAGGAGCTTGTACATTATGACCAAGTGAGATTCATACCTGGGATGCAGGGATGGTTCAATATACATAAATCTATAAATATAATATACCATATTAACATAGTCAAGGACAAAAATCATATGATCATCTCAATCAATGCAGGAAAAGCTTTTGAAAAAGTCCAGCCCTCATTCATCATAAAAACCCTACAGAAAATCAGACTAGATGGTCTTCACTTTGATCTAATAAAAGCCATCTATAACAAACCAACAGCCAACATCATACTGAATGAACGAAAACTGAAAATTTCACTCTAAAATTGGGAAGATTACAAGGAAGCACATTGTCTCCACTATTGCTCAACATAATCCTAGAAACTTTAACCAGAACAATTAAGAGAAAGAAATAAAAGAAATAACAATAGGAAAGGAAGAAGTGAAATTATCTTTATAAGCAAACATGATGCTCTACCCACAGTACCTCCAAAATTCTACTAAAAAAATAAATTCTGCTAAATTCAAGAAGGAAATTCAGTAGCATAGTTGTATAAAAACTCAAAACTTAAAAGTCAACACAAATAACAAGCTCTCTGAGATAAAAGTTACGAAAACAACATTTTTCATAGTAGCATCCCCAAAAATGAAATATCTAGGAATGAATGTAATGAAGAATGTAAAAGATTGCTTTGTTGAAAGTACTCTGGCAAAGGATATTGAAGTGAATATCAGAAAATAGAAAGAGATCCCATTTTCTTGGGCAAGGAAACCAATATAGTGATGTTATGGTTAATGTTTAGTTGTGCCCCCAAAGTCTCACACAGTTATGAGATGGCTTCTGGAGTTTGTGATTGATTACTGTGGATATGGATGTTGCACCTGCCCTGGGGCAGATAATTTCCATTGCAATATAAGGAGGGAGAGAGGCTAGCTAGCTGTCTGAGCCACTGCCTTTCCCTTTGCTCTTGATTCTCAACATAAATCTGTCTAAAAGGCCCCAACACCAGCCATGCCACTACCTCAATATTAGGCTGCTTTGAAATTTCTTTTAAAAGATTAATCAGTCCTCCATGTTTAATCTCAGTCTCAGGCAAAGTCTCTGGACATGAACAAAACTTAGACAAACTTTCTGTCAAGCCATAGTACAAATCATTCAGAGTTCAACAACCAATGCAGTCCTTCCCAGAAGAAACCTCCTCAGCCAGGTCTTTATAGGCAGAATTTCTATAAGCATCCTGATTTTCTGAGTTTTGACCAGAATCTCCCATACAGAATATCCAAAATTGTTTCAGCATGTCTCTTGTAAGTGACATCACCAAACCTTTCCTAGCTCTTCCCATAAACCATTCCCAAAAGCTCATAATCCACATGGTCCGGTAGTCACAGCAATAACCTCATTCCTGGTACCAAATTCTGTCTTGGTTACTCTTCCCTCTTTGCTGGAACAAATACCCAAAACCCAAAATGAAGGAAAATATATTTATTTAGCTCAAAGTAAGTGGGGGTTTCAGACTGTCCTCAGCTGGCTCCAAGGCAGAGCAACATACGGCAGAGGGCAAACTTTCATGGCAAAGAGTAGAGAACAAAGGGAATAGCAGCAGCTCAGGCATCTAGCTAGCCTCTCTCCCCTCCTTACATTGTAATACAAATTACCGACCCCAGAGCAGGTGTAACATCCACACCCACAATAATCAATCACAAGTGTTGGCTAAATAGCTCAGCAGACTAAAGCATCTGCTTAGGCAGGCTCTGCTTAGGCAGGCTCAGGGGCCAGAGTTCAATCCCCACCATGCCATGTCAGCCCTGCTCCCAGAGCACTCTGAGAAGATAGATTAAGACTGGGCATGGTGGTGCGTGCCTGCAATCCCATCGCTTGGAAGGCTGAAAACAGCAAGATGACTATACTTCAATCTGTGTAGTGAGACCCTGTATACCCTGTACTAAATACATTAAAAAAATCAACCACAAACTCCAGAAGCTACTACATGACTATGTGAAGCTTTGGTGGGGAGGACAAGATACAAACTATGACAAGTGAAAATGGCCACACTGGCAAAATTGTTACACAGATTTAATCCAAATTCCAATAGCATATCTCACAAAATTAGAGAAAATCTTGAAATTCCTTTAGAACCAGAAGAGACTTAGAATAGCAAAAGCAATGCTGGCAAACAAAGGCAAGGCAGGGGGAATCACAATTCCTGACTTGAAATTATACTACAGAGCTATTGTGATTCAACAAAACAAAACAAAACAAAACAAAAAGCATAGTACTGGCAAAAAAAAAAAAAAAAAATTGTGGACTTCTTGATGTGGAATCCACAGAGAGGAACATATTAGCTGCACCTGCAACTAGAAGATTTGTCACATTTTCAACTCTGAACATCCATTAGGTTTTAGACCCACTTCCAGATCTCTAAACTGATGTACCACAGGCTTAGGTCTGGTCTTTCTCTACTCTGAAACCAAAGATCTGGGGATTTAATATTAGCTCCAAGATATTCTCAAAAATGAAAGACTGGATAGATTCCACATTTGGGGCAGAAGATAAATTATTCCATATGCTGAGTGGTTGAGAGTCATATAAGAATCTAATTAAATATGTGGTCCAATCCTTAGAAAAATGCACCCAATATATAGCTGTCACGTCATTTTGTAAGGCAATCTTGGACTCCTTGAAGCCATTAGACAGACTAAGCATAATCAGAACCACAGCTGTTAAGCATTTTCTATGTGCTGGACCTTGTGTTGTTGCTTTAGAGACATCACCACACCATCTGGCAGGGCCTCTTCAGGTCCATGAGGAGAATCACTACATTTAAAATGCAGGCCACTTACTCTCAAAGAAGTTACATGAAATTGCTCGCATAAAAAGATTTTCTAGTACAAACACCTGCAAGTAGGATTATCTGCACTGTGACTTTAAATTAGAGATTTTATTTAAATTTGCTGGCTATTTTCATTATTTTCATCATACATATCTTTAAAAGAAATCAAACAGGCCTGGTCATGAATCTAAGTAACAGTTATTTTGGGGAAAGTCTTGCCTGAGACTGTATTTTCCCCAATTATATTTCCATTTGACATATAACCTAGGTTTCCCTTAAACCATACCAAATATATTCCTCAAATAACTTTTGGAACAGGATGTGCAAAAAGTTAGACTTATTTGCACAATTGAAATTCTTATATATCCTTGGAAAGAGACCTTCTCTTCATTTGAAAATGTGAACACTTAAGGTCCTAAGTAACTTACCTTTGTTCACACCTAAGAATGATTTAGAAAGTTAGTCTGAATTTAAAAGCCAAATTCTCAGTTACCATACTTTTCCTCCCCTAGACTTCAGTGTAAGAATCATTGCTAAATAACATTAGTATGTTATAAAACTTATGAAATAAAATTCTTTTACTTCCACTAGTATAGAATAAATAATTGAAAAGCTGACCTTAAGCATATCATAATGAATCCAAATTTATGTCAAGTTAAGAAGTAAGTTTAGATAATAGAATTCTGAAAGATGGTGTACATAACTTATTAGGACAAGAGTGATATTTTAGAAAAGCATTTAGACTTGGACTTTTGTGTAGTTGGGTGTTGAAAATCAAGGAAGAGCAGTTAGGGCAGTTGGAATCAGAAAGTCAAGGAAAAAAATGTGTCAAGCAATTGTATGCTTTTAGCTGATGAATGGAGTATTTTGTAGTCTCTGCACAGTTAATACCATAGTTGTTGTGAAAACTAAACAGCCCCACTAGCACATCACCATATGATCACCAATGGTTTCCAGTTATTACATTGCTCGAGAAAAACAAAGCATGCTATTTTATGGTAACTATACAATTAGCTCCTGTCACAATCAACTGTACATTTATTGAAGCAAAAATGAAATTAAATGTTTCATTTTTCCATGCATTTTCATGAGTCCTAATACTGTCCTTCTTTTGGAATGACAGAATGAATCAAGTACCACCATAGAAAATATGCAGATTATGCCCTTTTCCTAATCTCTCTTTTCTCTGGAAAGCAAATGAATACCTCGGAAATTATAGATGCAAAAGAGTTAGAACACTGGATAGGCAGGCAAACAAACAGATTCTGTCCACCAAATCTGCAACTAACAACAGAGAACAATGAGTCCCTTTTGAATGTGGTAAGGAGTGGGTAGCTCCCCTTTACCACTGGGCAAACCACAAGCCCCAGTGGCTCCAAGGAATGGGAGGAATCAAACACACTTCATTCTATATTACATGCAGGCTAAAAAGCCTAACAAGCAAAATCTCGTACCATGTTATGTGTACATTCAGTTTCTGCTGCACATACTTCCTAGTGTTTTAATATTTAAGTAGTTCTTTAAAAAGCAGCCACTCAGTAAAAGTTTGAATGCACCACCACATTTGAGTTCACTATTTGTCCATGCCAGCAGGTCTTTTTATTTACAGCCCTGTGTATGATCATCTTTCTGTGATGGTAATTGCTAGCTGCCTAAAATAATGAGAACAGTTTTATTTATTGTTACTAATTGATTTCTAATACATCAAAATTAATTGGGCAAAACAGGTAATAACAAGCTTTCTCTGAGGCATGTTTTAATGGGATCTCTATTTATGAAATTAATGGACAAATTAGTATAATTTATTTTTATATTTGTTGTTTTTCCGGAAATAGCTTCAACATTCTCTAGGGACAAAAAGCCTACTCCTGTGCCGTTTCTCAACCCGCTCCTTAATTTTTTTCACAATACTCAACTCACCTTTCCTCTACTTAGAGCAAAAACAAGTTTCTCTGTCCCTAGCTATTCTGAAGTTAAATTCTAATCATAAAAGTAAAGAGTTTCAGGGATTAAATGAACTCACTAAAGTCTTGACAGTACTCTTCCATGAGCAGAAAGATACCTAGTGGAAAAACTGTGCTTATTTTCTCATCTATACAGTATTTCTTTTTTTTCTTTTTAGGGAAAGGGGTTATATTCTCTTTGAGGACATGGGAGAGAATGTGGAGAAGGATGAGGAAATATGTCTCTCTCTCTCTCTCTCTCTCTCTCTCTCTCTCTCTCTCTCTTTCTCTCTTAGACAAAGAGAGGCTGAGGTTTTTATGGCCTTTGCCAGGGGAGGAGTTTGGAGGGGATGTTTAGATATACCTGAGGAGCTGATTGGGGCCTTCCCTGAGGTGGCAGGAAAGGCAAAAGGAAATTGTACCCTGGGCTGAGTTGGAGAAGAAAGGAAAGGTGGTCTTCGGAGCATAGCCCTTTGTTTTAAGGGCATCGGCCATATTAGACAAACATCATAATGATTTTAGAAATTAATTCTAAGGCCAGAACCTATCATTCCCATCCATTGGTTGTTGTATAAGGGGTGACATGTCTCTTAGACTGCTTCCTGCTGAACTGGGGCATCATCTTGGGGATCAGGGGAGTTGACAGGATGACAGTCACACCCATGTAGAAGTTAGTGCCACATGTCTCAGCTAAGACTAGAAGTTTATCACTAGTGATGGCTCTCATTGGAGACTGGAAAAACCTTGAAAAAAGTTTAAAAAGACAGTATGTTATGAGTACATGTCATCATGATTGAAGGACACAGGGCAGGAAACGAGGGGGTGTCTATGATCTCACTGTATCTTGCCATGACCATGTTGAATAAGAGTACTGATCTTCAGTTTTAGATATTAACATGAAGAAAGGGAGTCAGGGTCATCTGTAGGATCACAATACAAATGTATTGAGGGAATTCATGTTCCACATGGCCTGCCAGACTGACCTCCTCATCCTTTGCCACCTACACAATATGCGGGAGAGACATCCTGCTCCACACGGTCAGCCAGACCAACCTCCTCATCCTCTGCCTGATCTACCCTGGCAACTCTGCAACACATGGGAGAGACTTCCTGCTCCATGCAACCCGCCAGACTGACCTCCTCATCCTCTGACCCCATCAGTCCTGAGGGTACATCAAAGGGAGGATGAGGAAATATGTCTCTCTCTCTCTCTCTCTCTCTCTCTCTCTCTCTCTCTTTCTCTCTTAGACAAAGAGAGGCTGAGGTTTTTATGGCCTTTGCCAGGGGAGGAGTTTGGAGGGGATGTTTAGATATACCTGAGGAGCTGATTGGGGCCTTCCCTGAGGTGGCAGGAAAGGCAAAAGGAAATTGTACCCTGTGTATCACACAGAACTTAAGTGAGCTAAATTAAATACAAACTCCCAATTTAATATCTGCTTAGCTACACAGACATAAGGATTGCTCTTATTGTGTAAAATACAAACTTGTTAGTTACAAAAGCTTGTCAGCTGCTAAATATCACTACCCATTATTAGTGTTCCTAACTGTAGTTCTGTAAATACAAAACAATAACTGCCTTAACCTTATAATCTCTTTTGGGTAAGAATTATGCTAAAAGTATAATTGCACCAAGCTCTACACCAAAGATCAGAGGACAGTGCTATAAACAGTGACAAAGAGAAAGAGCAAAATTCAATCTCAGGCCCTGAGCCCACCCAGAACAAATATAGGAAACACTAACATAGAAGAAAATCACACAGCTGAAATCACTAAATTAATAGTGTCTGAAGTAAAGAAACAACTGCAGAATGGTAGAGAGGATATCGGATCAGAAATAATTTCTGAAGCAAAAAAAGAAAGGATAACCATAATGAAAGAATGAATAACTGATTATGAAGAAGACACTGATAAAAAAATAAGAGATTAGAAAAATGATGGACTCCTTGAATGAGCAATATAGGAATGAAATACATTGCATGAAGCAGACTCAAAGAGATACACAGGAACTTAAAATATCAATGACAAGCTGACAAAGCCATCTGAATGAAAGTGAAGACAGTTTCAGATCTTGAAGACACTGTTGCAGCTAAGGATGTCTTAAAAACAGCTAGGATGCAGGAAAGAATAATTCATCCATAATACAATGCAAAGATGAGCAATGTGAGATTAACAGACATCAACAAGAAAGAAGGAGTTAATACAAATGATATAAAAAGAATATGGGCAGAAGTAATAGCAGAAAACTGTGATATCTATTACCCCATTGATTGCCAGGGTTGATTTGGCTGGCTAGGCGGGTGTCCCCTTCCTCCCTCAATGATCCATGTGCATCCCTCCTGAAGCTGCACGCTCGGTCGAAGAAGACAACCACCACCAATAGAGGAGGACTGTTCCTTGGTCAAGTGTATAAGAGTAGCTGTGCTCCCCTGCTAGAACCTCCAAACAAGCTCTCAAGTAATAGCAGAAAACTTTCCAAATATGGGGACACAATTTGGCATTCAGATAACTGAAGCACACAGAACTCCAAATAACATCAACCTAATTAAAAACACACCCAGACATATAATAGTCAAGATCCCAGAAATCGAGCACAAGAATGACATGCAAAAAGCTGCTAGAGAAAAGAAACAGATCACATCAAAAGGAAAACACATCCGAATAATGGCAGATTTCTCTTTGCAAACAATGAAGTGAAAGAAGAGCATGGAACAGAGTTCTTCAAGTCCTTCATGAAAACAAATTCTACCCCAGACTGCTATACCCTGCAAAATTCTCTTTCAAGTTTGATGGAGAAATAAATACTTCCATGACAAAGAAAAACTAAAGAATTTCATGATGACAAAAAGTCATCATGAAAGAACTCTACCAATGAGAATGGAAAGAACCAACACAACGGGGCAAGCAATTAAACACAGGGGATAAAGAGGTAACCAACAGCAGGTTAATAACATGGCAAGCATAAATCAATACATCTCAATTATAACCATCAATGTAAATGGTCTCAATTCACCAATTAAAAGAAATAGACTGATGCATGGTGAATTACGAAGGAAAACCCAAAAATATGCTGTATATAAGAAACATACCTCACTCATAAAGAAATTCATAGGCTTAAAAGTAAGACCAGTGCTACTATCTGGCTAAGCTGCACTTACCTCGCAGCTGGCTCCGGAAGCGCCATGGCTTGTTGAGTTTTGCAGCTCATGAGAGCCAACTGTGTTTTACAGTCTCATTCTTGAATAGTGTTAGAAATATACTAGTGGTAGATATACAGGATTGAAATTCTCATTACATTTTAAGTAGCTCCTATAGTATCCTAGGACTTTATAGGCAGAGTGCAAATGTGCTAAGAATCATGACCAACTGCCATGGCCCGGCTGGTTTTGGCACTGGTCGTAGCCATGGGCCCTCTAACAGGGGCAAGGGTGAGAGAAGTAGATGGCGATGCCTTCCCTGCAGTGTGCAGAAGCAGTTTGGGGCCATACTACTGAAACTGGCTTGGTAGTAAAGAGCAGAGGCATCTTCAGGCCTGTCCTGACCTCCCATCGCAGACGTACACGTTCACTGGATTACAGACAACCTGTGTTTGTTCTTCTAGGTAAAACTGGTCTTTTTTCATATATTGCATGAGGTATGGTTGAAAATGTAGTGAATGTTTAAATTTAAAAAAAAAATACTATAAGACAAATTGCCATTAATTCCTCTTAGAATGCTACTTGTTTTGAATATAGTGAACCACCTCATTCTTGCCATTTTCTGAAATAGCTTTAGAATTTCTATTTTTTTTTTTTTTTAGAATTTCAGTTGCAATCACTGTATATTTTGATCACACCTTTTATGGATTTTCTGTGTATACTCTTTCAGTATATTGCTTTTACTTAGCTAGCATCATGGTAGCACATGAGTTTTTCCTGTACACAGTAGCATTCTTGGAAGTACCAGTTTCAGAGCAGTGTTCCACTGTTCGAACCTTGCTTCTCCCTAGTGAAAATGCTTGTTACCAAGGATCGTTCTGTACTGTTTATAGGACAGGACTATCTGCATTTGCTTCTGTCTAATGTGTCATATCTGTATCTAAACTCTGCACTTTTACTGGTGCCTTGTACCAGTCTATCTTTGTAATTGAAATGTAAACTCAGAAGGGAATGTAAATCTCTCCCAGAGGCATAATTCCTGGTTTAATTGTGGCACATACATTTGCACATGCTGCTGTGATGCCCAGTGGGAAAAATTATTCAGCAGTCTTTTTGGACTAATTTTACTTACATCCTTTTAAAGTCTTGAACTCTACATTTTCTAATAGACTTCAATGGCACTGGATTCGAAAGGCAGTGCTTTGCCTGACTTAACTGCAGTTGTGATGGGTCTATTGAAAATTGTCTCTCGTTTGTCTCTGATAAGTCAGGTGGTGGTGAACAAGTTTTCCCAATTTTCTGTACCTAAATTTCCAAAACTGTCCAATGGGCTTGATCTAGAACAATTATTTTAGTATATGTGCTGCCAAAGCAAGCACTGAGCTGGAGCAATAAGGCTCATTTTATCTTAAATATTTTTCTAGACAATCTGTGTAGACCCCACCAGCCCTACTTTCCTTTCTCCTATAGCCAGCCCTCAGTCACTCCAGCAGGGTGTTTCCAGTGAGCCCTGTGTGTTGCCACGTGACCTTTGTGAAGAATGCCGGACACTGGTGTGTGCCTTGTTGAGGGCTTTCCAAGGCTGGTACTGGACA
The DNA here is from genome assembly GCA_004027915.1 of Capromys pilorides. Classification (NCBI taxonomy): domain Eukaryota; kingdom Metazoa; phylum Chordata; class Mammalia; order Rodentia; family Capromyidae; genus Capromys; species Capromys pilorides. The sequence goes on from PVKN010040792.1 coordinate 9,923, forward strand.
TAGAAATCCAGCCTCCCAGTCCCCAGCCTCCAGCAGGCTAATCCCCGAATAGCGCTGTCCTCTACCGCACGCATTTTCTTCCGTTTCTCTTGACCGTGGAACTATGAAGACTGCACAGAATGTCCAGTGGAATTTTACAGACCACCCCAAAGAAGTCGCTCCCCCCGAAGGTATGACTTGTTTTCCTAAGTGGTTCTTCTAATGGCAGTTTAAGGCTGTCACAGTAAAACTCATGCCTCATCTTGTGCCTTTCCTGTTTCTCTTTACTGTAGTTCAGGGTTTAAAGTGCTCATGGCCAAGGAGAACTGGCATGCTTTTGGATAGTTTCTACAAAGTTCAAGAGGAAGTTATTTTGTGGAATAAAGTCTGGCCTGGGAATTGGGAGAGTTGCTCCTAGCTCTGTGGCCTTGAGCCCTCTGGCTTCTCTGGGCCTCGGTCTCCTCACTTTTTAAGTTAGAGTGGCATTTTTGGAGAAGACCCTTCTGTAGCTCAGTGGAGGAGTTTTTGCTGTTGTAACAGGACTCCAAGCACTGCAGGCAGCAGTGATGACCGTTACTGGTTGGCTTTTGGGACAGTGTGGCTGTGCTCGAGTCACACAGTAGGTACTAACTGGAGATGGCACCATGAACCCCAGAGGCCTCCATTTTTTACTCAATGGTCACCCCATTGCTGGCCACCTGATGGTACAGTCACAGCTGCTACTTACCAGCTACCAGCTATTGGGAGCCTGCAGTTGAGGAGGCACACGGGAGTTTGCACAGGCAAGAGAAACAAGGAGTAGATTTTGAGTTGAGCTGGTGGAGATCTTCTTCCCACTGGTTGTTGTACTCTTTGGAGCTTTATTACTTGC
>PVKN010040793.1:0-10655 GCA_004027915.1 Capromys pilorides
AACTACTAGCATCTGAGATAGAGGTTAGGCAGAAATAACATTCATATTGCATTTTTTTCCACCATTTACTTAAATGACTAAAATGCCAGGTGTGGTGCTGCATGCCTGTAATTCCAGCGTTTGGAAGGCTAAGAAAGGTGGATCCTTGCAAGTTTGAGCACAGTCTGGGCTATAAAGTGAGCTCAAGGGCAGCCTGAACTACATCGTGAGGTCCTGTATCAACATCCCCCCCCCCCCTCAAAAAAAAATGGCCAAAATGTTAATTGAACAGCAGGTAAAATCTTCTGTGACTCACCACCATTAATGATATTAGTTTTAATAAGAAGATGGTTAACATTAAATAACCACTGTTGCTAATTTAGTGTGATATATCAAAGATCATTTTTCCCTTTTTTTTTTTTTCTTGATAGTGGAAGCTGGTCTCAAACTCACTATGTTGCCCAGGCTTGAAGTTGTAATAAAGCTCCTGCCTCAGTCTCCTCAATGCTGGGATTATAGGCATGCACCACCATGTCTGGCTCCCATTTCTTTCCTTTACTAAGTTGTAGTTATTTTTCAATTTCAATTGAAAATTGATGCATTTGAATCATAGCAAACACTATAGTTTACCAATGTTTCTAATAGAAAGGCCATGCCTATGCAAAACGTAAACATTTCTTCTAGTGCATAGCATGCTGGGTAAGTACACTACCACCGAGCTACATCAATGGCTCAGCCCATGTATATTTTTATTTCTGAGATCGGCTGGAGAAATTTTAGTATTTTGTAACCCTTCTTAGCCTTTTGAATTGTAAAGCCTAAGTTGTGATCTGTTGTGTACTCTTCCTATATGTTAATATTTTCAGAGTATTTTAAATTTCTCATTTTATTTTTGATAACTATAACAATTTGATTTAATATATCTAAGAAGTGACCCAAAATACAAACTTTCTCTTTACTGTGTTAGTATACATGCATGTCTGCTAATCATTAGAAATATACTGTTACTGTGCATTGTGCTGACATACAGATGAGGCATGACAGTTCATTCCCAAAATTTCACTTGTTTTAAACTTGGGAAAATTGTTACTATTAGCTCTTTGGGCCAGAGAGTTGAAGAGAAGTGCTTCACAAAGAGTTCTTATTTGAGTTGACTTTTTTTTTTTTTTTTAAGCTAAAAATATTTTGATAAAAGGCTTAAAAAGCCTATTTAGTGGGCCAGTGAGATGGTTCAATGGTCTGAAGCTCCTGCTTAGGAAAGCTTAGGCAACCACAGGGACCCCAGTTCCATCTGATCCCAGGCTCCACATGCTGCACCGGCCTCACCCCCAGGGCAGGCAGAGCTGGCCAAAAAAAAAAAAAAAAGTCTATTTAGGTCTTAAAGACCTAAATTAACCATTACTCTAACCATTAGAAAGTGGTTAGAGTAATTGTCTTATGGGGACTGTATATTTATCTCTAGAGCTCTTAGGCTAAATAAGAGCAAAGCAAGGTGGATTTGGGATGAATGTTTTTAACCTATGGGCATGTTTTTTCTTAATTAAGGTGAGGTGATTTTGAACATTGGGATCTGAATGATAAAGATGCAAACACAGAACCATTCTCTGTACATATTCACTGTTTTGTTAGCTTTTGAATAAATTTTAGAATTGAAACCCTAAAATGTACTACAGCATATTCTTAAGTGGAATTCATAGGCCAACAAAAACTAGACAACAAAATCTTTATTAGAACAAATTTTACAGTGGATAAATAATATGTGATCCTTTTGATCCTGGGCAAGTCAAAGTCATGAACTAGGTCTGCGTGGCACATGCAAATCATCCAGGGAAGTAAGAGACAATGCAGTGTGGGAGAGAAGTGTCATATTAAAGACAAGCAGGCACATATAGAGTGTCAGCAATGACCAGCGAAGAGGAGGTATGGAAGAGTGGTGATGGGTGAAGTCGTAGATGTGGGCATGCACAGCTGAAGATGAGTGGTATGCTAAGTGTGTTTCTGGAGAGGACCTGTAGAGTAATGATTTGTGTTAGTGTTCCATTACTGTAACCAATACTTGAGATAGCCAATTTATAAAGACAAAAGGCTTATTTTGGTTCCATTTTGGAGGTTTACACTTATGGTTTGTTTGCCTCGTTGTTTTGGGGCATGTGGAGGAGGCTATGGTGCAACACTGCAGCGAGCAAGTGGTGGAACAAGCTGCGTGCGTTTGACTGGAACATGAAACTGAGAGAAGAGGATACCATGAAGTTCCACTCTCTTCACTAATCTTACCCCAGAGACTGAATCTCTTAAAAGTTTCCACTATCTCCCAAGAGTTCCATAGCATGCGGAGCAAGCTTTTAAAACATGGGCCTACCTGAGACAATGTATATTCATTATCTAATTAGATTTGCATTTAAAAAGCATAGTTTTGATAGTGGTGTGACTGATGGAGTGAAGAAAGATAAGTTTAAAGTAGATAAGGTGGGTGACCCACCCTCTGTAGGACAGGAGCTTTCTTTCCCCTAATAAATATATTCTGCTCATAAAATAAAATAAAGTAGATAAACTATGAGTAGGCCAGATAGCTCAGCAGATTAAAGTGCCTTCATGGTCAAATGCAGGGACTTGGTTTGATCCCCACCTTGCCATGCCAGCCCTGCCCCGGGGGTGAGCTGAGAGGGTAAGGGAGACTGGGCATAGTGATGTGCTCCTGTAATCCAAGCCCTTGGGAGGCTGAAAATAGGAGAATCACTTGAGTCTGATCTGTGTAGTGAGACCCTGTAGATCCTGTACTAAATAATTAAAAAAAAAAAAAAGGAGATAAGGTAGTGATCTGAATAAGGCAACTTATTCAGGGATAGGAATTTGGTTAAGGGAGGTGACCTTGGGCTGGCAGACTAAGTCCCTGTTTAGGCAAATACAGGGACCTGGGTTTGATCTGGCCACTGAGTCCATGCATGCTGGCACATGACTGTAATCCCAGTGCTGGGGAGGCTGAAAACAGAAGGATCACTATGAGTTTGAGCTGCATAGTGAGACACTGTACCAAATACGTTAAATAAATAAATAAAATAAAATAAAAGGAGAGGTGGGCTTGTAAAGATATGTCAGAGTCAAATTTCAAAATGCTTGGTAAGTTCTTGCTAGTGGAAGATGAGGGGAGGAAGGAATCAAAGTCTAAGTCTAAATGTGCTATCTGGGAGATTGTGGAGCTAGGGATGTAGCTTATAGGTTGACTACTTTCCTAGCATTCCCAAGGTCCTTGGGATCAATCCCAAATATGTGTGTGTGCATACATGCAAACATACATTCATACATAAACTATATATATATCACTGAAAAATATAGTGAATGTTTACATTTTAAAATATTGATGACAGTAGAAGACACGTTGCCATTAATCCTGAAGATACTGCCTCTGCTTTTGACCATCTAGGACTTAACCCATTGCTCTTGCCACTTTCTGAAGTGGTTCTAGAAATCTTTTTTCCTGTCTTTAGCTGCACTGTTGTGCTTTCCTCGATGTTCTAAACCAATCCAAAATGCTTATCTTTGGGGTTGGCCAAATAGCTCAGCAGATTAAAGTGCCTGAAAGCAGATGCAGAGGCCAAGGGTTTGATCCCTAGGCCTGCTGGTCCTATTCCTGGGGCCCTCTGAAAGGAAATTGAGACTGGGTGTGGTGGTGCATGCCTGTAATCCCAGCTCTTGGGAGGCTGTAAACAGGCTGATCACTCCGAGTCCAGATCTAGTAGTGACACCCTGAACACCCTGTAGATACTCCCCTAAAAAAAAACAAAAAAAACCAAAATACTTATCTTTAATGGTGAATTTGACTTTGAGAAACAGCCAGAGGTTGCATGATCCAGTACATTTTTACTGCAGATCCAGTAAATAAGGTGAATAAAGACATACTGTAATATTTTTATGAGCCTGCTTTCCCATTGGGTGGCACTCATCAGCAGCATTTACTCCATTGTTGATCACACCTCACAAAGGCACTTACAAAGGAGCACTTTCAGAGCAGGTTGAGAAAGTGGCAAGAATGATAGAAATGTGTTTAGAACAAAAGGAAGTATTTTGAGAGAGATTAATGGCAGTATATCTTTTTGTGTAACAGACTTCAAAACTTAAAAATTCACTGTGTATTTTGATATTTGTATCTATTCGATCTGTCCTTCTATAATAAATGTGCCATTCATCCCCATAAAACCCAAATCTCCATTGTGCATGCTGCTGTCCTTTCTTACATACGATAGAGCAGTGTTTTTAAGAAATTGCATGGTCACTAGATACTTCAAAATATCAGGGAGTAGAATCTGAGTGAGTCTTCACTTATGCATCTGGAACTGTTTAATAATTTGTACCTATGATGAGCTTTGGTTATGTGATCTCAAAAGGAGAATGAATAACATAAAATTCTTAAGAATAAAAACAGGTCAACAAAGGATGATTAGGAAGACCTTCCTATGTGAATGTTGAGGTTTGTTAAGCACAGAAAAATTTTATGTGAGTACTTTCCAATAGTGTCCTTAAATGCAAAGGATGTTGCCTTGAAATCCTTACAATGTCTGCACCTATATCCAGCTCTGTACTTCTCAGGGTGCAGTCTGGCATGCATCTTGACCTTTTTGAGTTTTATTTTGGTTAAAGAACAAGTTCTTCCTAGGTGTTTCTTTTGCTCTGAAAGCTGTACATCTGGAATTCACTGTATAGAGCATTCTGTATTAATGAAAAAAAGTTTATGAAATAGGAATAATTTAGAGATGATTTATTTGCATTGCACATGGATTTTCCTTATAGTAAAGTTTACTTTATGAGGAGTCCTTTTAGAGAGTTTGCTGTTGGTTGGGGGAAAACAACAACAATGAAAAAATCCCCAAGAGTCTGTGAACTGTGGATCACAAGAGCTTATCTAGAAATCAGGCTTTACGCATTTATTAGTTGGATGACTTAAATACTTTAAATCTTAGTTTCCTCATTTTAAAATTAACACATTAATATAATTTATGGCTGTTGTGCAAATCATTCTCAAGGTTGTCAGGAATTATATAAATTTAAGTTATTCTTGCTAAAGACTAATCATCTGTCATGGTTTGTATCTAGCTATTCCCCCAAAGCCTTGTGTGAATCATGGGGCAGGAGGGTCGGGGCTAAAGGACCAGAGTGGGGCTTGAGGGGCAGGGTCAAAGAGGTATGAACCCTTAAACTGGCAGCATCCATTCCCCCCCACCCCCACCAGGCTGGTGGCCTCTTAGAGAAGTGTGGAGCGGATCATCCTGGACACAGCAGTGTCCCAGCCTCTTCTCCAGACCCTGTAGAGTGGGGTAGAGTGGGGGCAGTGTCTTGAAACCTCCAGTAACTGTGAGCTAAATAAATCTTTCTTTTCCTAAGCTTGTGTGTTGGATATTTGTCCCAGCAATAAAAGAAGAGTAACTAAGACATCATCATACCCTGATGAATGTTCATATAATTCTCTTAGTGTGGCACTGATTCTAGGAAGTTGCTCCTAGTTAGATCTCCACTGTAGGGATCCATGCATGCTGGTACAGATGGTATTAATAGTAGGCATTTTGCACTGGAATGTGTTCTTACATTCTCTGCAGGTCCCTGAAGATATCAAATTTTCATAGCTGTCTAGTATTCGGTTCCAAATCATGGGCTCCTGAATATTACTGGGGCGTGCCTCCCAAGCAATGCACAAATACAGAGACCCTCAAAGAGATAAGAGGACAGAGTGGTAGAAAGAGAGGCCCATCTAATTACTTCCCTTGTGTCTGATTCACTAGAGTATAATTGAAATAGGTGTTCAAATACTTTCCAAGTTACCCTCTTAGGTTTTTGTTTATTTTGCCTTTAAGTTTATTATCATGTAAGGCTTGTTAGCTTTCCACAGTTAATAGGAACTGCAGGGATACTTTGATTAGTGAGGAAAAAGTTCTGAGGTATGTTAGAATCTACAGGGACAAGTCTAATTGGAAACACACACCCTCAAGTTTTGTTAAAAGCCACCTCTCAGCGAAGAGCCCACTCTTCCCAGTTTTTTGCTTGAGTCTTCCCTCTGCGCAGAACCTGGTTAAGAGGATATACCAAGAAGCCCAGAATATCAGCATTGACAGGGAGCTCAGCACGACTGCACAAAGCTTGTCTCATCCCTGAGTAGATTTGGCTCTTTGGATTTTTTTTTTTTTTAAACTGGAATGTCTATTTTATTTTATGAGCTGAACATATTTATTGCAGGAAAGAAAGCTCCTGTCTGACAGAGGGATAGGAGGGGGATCCCAAGTGGGTGTCCCCAGGAAGCTGTCTCTTCCAGGCACCTTTATAGAGGAAAACCACATGGTCAGGCAGGTCTGAGGTTGTGGAGAAGACATGGGAACTGTGGGTGTGAGCTGGGACAAAACTGTGGTCAACCAATGAGATTACAAGCACTATTCCTCAATTAAAATTCATTAAAATCGGGATCCAGTGGGCAAAAATACCACCTATTGGGCTTGGCCTCTTGACTCTTTCCAGGCTCTTTCAAAGTGATTGATACTTACTTAGCTTATCAATCCCTGATGCCCATCCTTAAGGAAGTATGTAGTTGCTTTTGTTTACTCTTGCCTCGAAATCTGGCCATGGCAACGAGTGTCTGTCTCTAGTTGTAAAGTCACCTTATCTTCCATATTGTCCTTGAGGGCCTGGCCCTATCTAACTGCCTATAATATTTCTACCTAATTTAGCTGCCTAAAACATTCGCCCCTCTGAAGAAGTAACCCATACTGCCATGAAGGAATCATGGTTGATGACTGCTCTGGCTTCTTCAGGCTGAATGGGGCCGTAGTTGTGAATTGGTTGTCAGAGATACTCTCTAGAGGTTCTCTCTAAAGGCCCTCAATAAACACCAGATATTTTTATCTTGAGTAGATAGAATTGCTTTAAATCTGGAGAAGATAAAGCCAAAGAAACTATTAAACACTTGGGCCAAATATAACATCAGCAGGATAATTGTGAATATAGTCAAAATGATTTTTACCAAGATTAAACCCCATGTTTAAGAGGTCTCTGCTAATGAGCCTATGAAAAGTTCTAACTAGTCTTTTTATAATTACATACTTAAAAAGTTATTACCTTTCAGATTCTTCGCTAATGTCTCAATAGCTGTACAGAATATTAGATATCAAATCAATGGTATGTAAAATGCTGAGGTCCCCAGACCCTATCTTTGTCTTCTTTGTTAAAGTCATTACAGTTTCTTGGTGGAATGTCTATTTTAATGTCTCTGGCCCCTAGGCCCAGGTTCTTTATCTGGGCTCCTAACACTTCTCTAGTGTGACATTTCAAATGTGTGAAGCCTAATGATCTTCCCTATGTCTGTCTGTGGAGTGTCTAGTTCCTTTAGTAGCTCATCATTTGTCCTGGCTGCTGGTCTTGCACTGTATAGTCATCATTTCGTAAATGTTACATTAATTGAATTACCATTAGGGATAATAAACCATTGTGAAACAAAAACCCATCAGGAGCATAGCAAATAAATAATAAGAATATAGCTTGTCAGCAATAATTAAAGTATTAGAGTGAAAATCCTAAAAGATCACAGTGGAGGGTGTACTTTGAATGGAATCTGCAATTTTTCATTTTCATCCTGTAGTTTATAAAAATATTTGACCTTTCATTAAGTTTCTAACTTGGGCATTTAGAAAGATAATTAGTGGTATTGAACAATAATTATGTGTTTTGGGCTAAAAAGTTTTAACTTACAATTTACACAGTTATCTCTTTCAGTTCTCCTAAGCATGCTGTTTTACAGGTACTTTTTAATTATCCCCGTTTTAGTGAGAGGAAACTGAGGTTAAAAGAGATTAAACAACTTGCCTAATACCATTCTAAGTGGAGGAGCTGGTATCTGCTAAACTCAATGTTGATTTCAGAGCTCAAACTCTTTACCCCATTGCCACCTGATGTAGCATGTTCACTCATTTGCTTAGCTAAAACAAAAACAGAAACAAAAGCAAAACACCCCCAAGCTACCTTTTTGTTTTGAAACAACCCCAACCCACATTTTATTGTATTGATACTCTGAATGACCATATTAGAACTTTATGGGCCGGGAAACTTGTTTGGCTTCATCAGTGCAATTTTCATGCCCCCATAAGCACAGGAGACAGGGAAACAGTAGTCACTGTCAAATTTTGTGGAACCAAAGTGAAGGCAGTTCCTTGGTGGAAAGACTTCTCCAACTGAGTTGAGAAGCAAAAAACAATTTAAGGGAATAAATAATTACATTTCAACTAGAATTCAGTAAAAGTCTTCAAAATATAAGTAGTTTTTGAATAAAGTGTTTGAATGAAGGTCTTATATCTTAGCCACAAAAATCTGCAGTTCAGATACCTGTATTAGAATATACAGTCTCCAAGAGTGGCAAAAGACCACTGTTATCCTCAGAAATACTTTAACAAGGTGGCTTACTAAATTTTGCACATTTTAAATTATGGGCTTAAAAATAATACAATCTTTAGGTTGTTGGTTTATCTCTAGTAGGTTGTTTTGTCTGATACACATTAAATTACAATTACCAAAACCACTCTGACCAATCAAGATCTGAACTGTGTGTAATGGGATGTCTGGGGAATATTACAGAAACTGCCCAAGTACAAAGAGGTAAGTGTTAATATGAAATGAAGTAGGCTGACCTATGAGAGATGCTCATAATATCATCATAAGAAAATAAATGAAGAAAAATCCCTGTGAACTCCAGAGAGTAGCCAACAAGTTACACCCATGAAATAAACTTCTTTAGAACAGCCACTAAATATGATGTGCTTGGTTCATCCCTTAGTACCAGGTGGAACTTACTTTAGATGAAGCCTTTAATTCCTGCCTCGTTTTCTAATGTTACTGCAGCAAAGGAGTCAGTTCTGGCCATGTTTGTCCTAGGAAATAATCCACTTTGCTAGGACAATGGCAATACCTGGGTATAAAAGGGTGAGTCCATGCCAGTCTCTTACTTCTGACTTTCTGTCTCTAATTTTGAATTTTCTTGCTTTTGTGATTTTTAAGCCTGCTATTTATATGATTTGAACACTTTTAGGAGTTTTAATATCTTACTTATCACTGAAAACCAGGGTCCAGTTAGTTAAGGTTTCAGCTGAACGTTAAATGTGACTTCCTAAGCTTGTCATGCATCAAACTGTTATGGCTGGCAATTGTTTAAAAAAATTCATTTTGTTATGAACTAGCCTGTTTTCAACTGGGCTGTTCAGAGATGGATTGCTTTCTGGAGTTTTTGACAGGTGTAATTGTTAAGGCGTCATCTGTTCTTGTTTGCACAAAATACATTTTAGCCAACTGTAGGACTTGCCCGCTAATCTTTCTCACATCATTCCATTCTTTGCTTGCCACTAGACAAATCCCCTGTTATTTGACCAGATGGTGGAAAATCCATTCTCATGATAAGTTGCTTCTAGTTTGCATTTAGATTACCTGCAAAAATGGAACAATTTACTACTCTGCCTCTAACCATCTCTTTCCTCCTTTTCCCTTAGTTTGACTTCTTGTAACTAATTATTTAAATTCTGCCCTGTGAGTTAAAATTAGTCATAGCTTACACGTTTCACATGTATGTAAATGCACTTAAGTCCTACCTCAAGCTGTATGATGAGTCCATCTAGATGAAGGAACATGAAGGGAAGGGAATGTGGATTGTTTGATACGAAGAAACTGCAGTTCATAATAGTTTCATGATTGAAAGGGATATTTGAACTTTTTACTGGCAGTATTTAACCTTTAAAAACAAAATCAGCTGCAGAAAATGAACTCGGTAGCTTATGGTTGATAACCTATTGTAGTAAAAAAGGTAAAATACCAAGTATTAAGGAAATAATAGTTTGGAGTTTGAATTCATGTGCATGTTTTTTCTGTTATTTTTACAACTGACAACTTATGATTTGCAAATGAATCATAATAATTTAATGAAAATTTTAATTATTAGCTTAGTTTTTGTAAAATTAATAAAGGTGGCAGTCTTCTCCATTGCCACTCAGAATCTTTTCTAGGTGTTTTTAAAATCATTGAATATTACTTAAATTGGTCATATACAAATAAACTTGGTACTTTAAATTTTAATTGAGAACAAAATGTAAGAAATCAATTTTAAAGCAAAAAATGACACTGAACAGAAATATATAGTATTTCAGTGTGATTTTAGGCTAACTCAATTAGTTTAAAAATAGTAATTTATATCAGCTGCTGTCATTTGAGATAGCACATATTCAGAAATACTACTCAGAATTTGTTTTAGTAAACTTAATAGTTAAAATTAATTTGTTGGATGGAACCTATTATTATATTGCATCATTTAAACTTGCTCATTAGTTTAATCTTGTCTTGCTTTCCTATGAGTTTTACAGTGAAAAACCACATAAGTTGATATAAAAATTTGAAATTCCATTGATAGTTAATGAAAGTATTTACATTAGAATTTGATTACAACCGTTAATTTATGGCTTAATAATCATTTTACTCCAGACAAATGATTAATTATAATTGTTGGCCCACTAAATTCAGTAAGAGATTTGGGTCGGACTGGTAAGACAGGGATTGTGTCTAAATAAATTCTTAGGAAAGCTTCTAAATTGTAAGATTATTAAAAGGTGACAGTATTTCCTATGCCACTCAGAATCTTTCTAGGTGTTTTTAAAATCGGTGAATAT
>PVKN010040794.1:0-10658 GCA_004027915.1 Capromys pilorides
GGCTCCTACTCTTTGATATGATGAGATCTAACATGCTGTGGTCTCCTTCTGATGATATAGAGAATACTACTGATAGCCTATGGAGTGAGAAGTTTAAACTAATATGCAGCATAGATTCATTTAATTATCTGAATTTGCGATTTGAGAAATGCACAGGTTTAGTTACTTTATTTAAAATATTTTTGAATGTATGTGGAAAGTAGGAATTATAATTATGCTGGCTGATTTCTCTTAGCGTATCTAGACAACTACTAAAGGAAAATAATAAGCTCAGAGATTCAAATTCTGAGCTTCATACATGTTTAAACCATCTAAAGGCTTCTAAGTGTGTTCTGAAGGAAACTCTTTTCTCCTTTAGCCATAGGGATAAACACAAACCCTCATACTGTGAGTGGCTGAATTACAGTGCAAGTTTAATGCAAGCCTCAAAGAGTATCTGTAGTTAAAGTGAGAACACTGATTAAAAAAGAATGAGATTCCATAAATTGAGATGGAGATGTTTTAGAGGAACTAGATGAGACTAGGAACATTGAACTACTACTAAATTCTGATGAGATTATTTTGCCAGAGGATGAGATTTCCTCACCCTCAGTGGCAGAGACATCCCATTTCCATTCCCTGTGGTGCTGGCCTTTCCACCTCTACATGAGGAAACTAATCCTGTGTTGCCTATGGAAACAGTATGACCTTTCCTGATGCAGCTATCGAACAAGACAATGTCATTGCTCTAAGCTCACCATCCACTTTTGCATCTAGGTCTAAACCAGGATCAAATCTCAAGAATCTCCTAAATGTGGGGTACACAGCATGATCCATGAAGAAATATGCTATGTTCTTAAGGACTTCTTGAGTTTTCTAATTTGTACAAGCAAAAATCTGGGGAATAAGTATGGGCACAGATTCTAAGGGTGTGGGGTGATGGTGCAAGGAATGTAAAACTGGACCAGACTGAATTTCTGGAGAGGGGCCCAATAATCAGAGATTTAATGTCTCAGCTTATGGAGTTAAAATACACCAATAGCTTATTTGGTTGGCTGACCAAAAGATGGATCAAAAAATGGTTCACTGTGAACAAGCTGCAGATGTCTGAACTTCCTTGTTTTACTGTTGATGAGAGTATTCAAAGACTCAGGGGCATGGAAATGTTAGAGTGGAGTTACCAGGCAAATCCTCGGCACTGTGTACTTCTCCACACTGAAGGGCCCAGCAAACATGCTGTTCGCTAATACCTTAAGAAAAAGAACTGTGAAGGGAGCATGATCATCCTTGCAGAACTCTATTATTGCTCTGCTTTGTATGCCAGACCTTGCTGTGGGTGTTCCATGTCACTCAGGTGGGAAACTTAAATGTGATGGCTATAATTGGACACCTGGAGTCGCAGGGGCAAAGAGGTAGTGCTTAACCACTAACAGCAAGCTGGACATATTTACTGTAACGGACAGCAGAAACAAAGCAATGATTGGAATAGTCTGACAGTCTGACACATGTAGACCTGTGGTGTTGGCTAATTAATCATGGCATTCCTACAAGTGAAACAGACCAGAAGCCTACTAAATTTTTACAAGATTTACATAATCAGAAAATTTTTAGGCCAATGCCTTAAAGGTTAGTAACAGTAAATCACAGCCTCTCAACCAATTCTCAAATTTGGACTAGTTTACTCAGTACACCTTAGATTAAGGGGAGGCCAGGTCTCCAGGAAAGGCTCTGATGTACTACTAAAAAGTTATACCTTCAATTCTTCTCCTGTTCTTGCCTAAAGGGACCTATGGCCTTTTGCCAGGGTGATTATGTACTGGGGAAAAAGAAATGATCTGATTTTAGAGACTGTTAAGCTGATTCTGAACTAATGCCGATTCCAGGTGATCTGAAATATTGGTGTGGTCTTTCATTAAGAGTAGGGTGCTATGGAGATCAGGTGATCTATGGTACTTTAGCCAAACTAACTCACAGTGGGTCCCAAATCCATTCTGTGGTCATTTCCCATTTCTAGATTTCATAATTAAGGATATGTAGTGGATTTCTAGCAGGTGATCAACTTATTACAGCCAGCAGAATTAAACTAGTATGGTGCTGGGTGTGGTAGGCCCACCTGAGGGTTGCTGCCAGCAGCATAGGAGGCAGAACAGGAGAAGCTGCTGGAATGTTGTCAGGGGTGGCGTTTGGAGAATGGAAGCTGTTGGAAACTGCTAGTTCTCTTGGGATGTTCTGCTGGAGGACCTTATCATACTGGCTTTCTTGATGAACTTTGGAGAAGCTTAGGTCCTTATCATAAGGGTCAATTCTTGGCTTTGGAGGGGAAGATGGTGCACAGCTCAAGTTCATGAAGCTTGTCACATTGACTTTCCTGATGCTAACTCAGATTTCCTCATCACTGGAAGAGCTCCAGACCTCACTGCTGCTGAGGATGGCTGTGGTACTTTTGGGGGAGCTCTGGTGCTTACCTTGAGTATTGCTTCCTAGCTCTATTTCAGATCCCTCAGCCTGCTAGCACAGATCCTTTATCCTGCTGGCATAGATTTCCTAACTTCTACCACTGACCTTTGGGCCTTGCCAGCACATATCCATGAAGTGGGCCTGCATGGCACTTTATTGTGGGCTCTAGATCTCTAGTTGGACTTGTGGGAGGCATTGTTATGAGCTCTAGGCCCTCAGCTGACTCTTTTAGTATTTAGTATGTGTATAGATTTCCTGCACTTGCAGTATGTGATTCTTGGATGCTTCATTATAAAATACTATTATAAAGTGTGTCCTGTACTATATTGTTCACCTTGCAAGAACCCCAAACTGTGACAGAGTAGATATACTTAGTACTTAGTAAAATACCTATATTGGTTTCCTACGTGTGAAGTGAGTTGCCCCTACTTGGGAAATAGCAAGTCAAAAGCAGTATTTTATTCCTGGAAGGACTACAGAGATTAGTGCCACCATTAAATTTTGATTTGAAAGGTGTAGGAGGAGTGATGGTTCCCACCAAATCCTGTTTGACCAATGCATAAGATGAATAGGTCTTCGAGAATATGGTGAACTTAATCAATCAAGTGGTGACTCCAGTTGCATTTACTGTACCAGATGTGGTTGGCTCCAATTGTATCTACTGTACCAGTTGTGATTTCCTTGCTTGAGCAGATTAGAAAATAGAAATAGAAAATCCATAATTTTCTATTGCTTTTGTTCCTCTAGATACTTCTAACTAATACAATGCCAATCCAAAGTGTGCTGCTTCATCATAAGGATTGTTTGCAGCTCAAGACAATTAAGAAACAGCAGACAGAGGAGTAACTACCTGTACCTGCTTTCCCCTTTCTAATTAGAAGTGGGACATGAATTTTCCTTTGTAAAGGTACCCCTCCTCTCCTTCCCATGCTAGGAAGAGGGTAATATCTTCTAATCAACAGAAACAACTCTTACCGTTGGACAGGCACCAGCTTGAGTCTATATAATAAACTTTACCAAAATAACCTTTATCTCTTATTAGTGTTCCCTAGTATTTACCTTCCCACAGCTTCTAACATGAGAAATCAAACACCCTGTCCTTTATCTTGACCCTTCTCTACAATTTACTATCCTTTGTTAAAGTTTATATATATATATATATATATATATATATATATATATATATATATATACTGCCAAGTTTTTATTCCTTTCTGTGAAGGTCCTGTGTGCATACAGAACAAAGCTTTTCTTCTTTTAATTGTTTTTCATTTAATTATCTGGCCCCAGGTACTGGATCTAAAATAGAGAAGGAATAGCCCCTTTTAGAAGTTGTATCAAGTCATCTGACTAGAACTATCACATGGCCACACCTTATGTCCAGACGTTGGAGAGCCTGAAATACTTGTCAAATAGCCCTCATGACTTCCCCAGGGCCTTTGCTGCCCTGTCTTGTGTACTGACTATAGGACTGGCAACCACACTTTGCTGCTCGCTGTATGCCAAGCACTGTGTCAACTGCACAGTGTTCTTCCCACCTGTCCTGTGGGGTAGGCACTATTACAGATCAACCGTTTTACAAAGAAGGAAACTGATGTACGCAGAAGCTACGTGACTAACTAGGTCAAACAGTAAATGGCAGAATCTATATTCAAATTTCAGCACCTGTCTTTGAAGCACTAAGCTTCTACCATCACAATTTTTAAAATCTCTTTCATTTGAGTTGAAGCCATGAAAACTATCAGAGACAGTCTAAAAAACATGGAGTCTCAAGAGAAATGTGGGTCAGTGTCTTGATATCCTCCCTTTCAGGAGACTCCTTGGTTTCCATTGCAAGGGTGCTATATTTATGACCAGAGGCTGTCTAGCTTATGTTCAGAGGTAAGAGGAGTGTGGTGGGTGCTGGGATGGCAGTTTTGAAGTCCAATTTTTTTATTTCACCAAAATGAAACAAATACCGTATAACTGATATCCAGTGTTCCAGGTTTACATAAATTCATTTATATAATCCTCATAACACCCCTATTGTTATCCCCCTTTTACAGAGGAGGAAACAGACACAGAGGTTATGTGAATTGCCTGACTGACATGATGAGTAAACAGAGGAAAGAGCACACATCTGAAAAAGGTATGGGGCTGAAGCATGGTTGGATTTTATTTCTTGCCTGAACCCACAGTGTCAGATCATTTTTAGAAAGAGCATCAGTGCTTTCATGTGAATGTGCTGCCTAATCTTCTATGTTAGAGCCAGGGGCAGCTGTAAATGAAAAGGGAAAACATGGAGAAGTGGAGAGAAATTACCAAGGTGATGTTAATAACAGATATCTGTTCTAATGTTTGAAGATGGAATGTTTTCCGTTAGTTTATTCCTTGTTACTGAATGCTTTTAAGGACTTAAAAATATTTGGTCTTCTTAGGTACCTTAAATAATCCCCCTCTTATTTTGTTTTTTCTGCACTCCCTCTTAAGGTGGGGTGTTCTAGGTGCTGCTCAGCCTCAGCTGCCTCCTTGTGCAGTTATCTATATATATATATATTTGGGTGGCTTTAGAGTCAATGCAATTTGTTTATTGAAGTAATCTCAAAGTTGAATTGAACTTCCAAGCTCATTGCAAAGAATTTGATTTTTCCTGAATCACTTGAGAATAAGTTCCTGAAATAACCTCCTGTCACTGCTCAGTATAGTTATGGTGGTTTTCTCAAGAGACAGCAATATTCTTCTGCAGCAGCAGCTCTCAGTGTGGGATCCACAGCATCAGGGCCCCCTATGATAACTCAATGGAGATACAAGTTCTAGAGCCCCACCTGGACTCTCTGGTCAGAACCTTTGGAGGGTGAGGTCTAGTAGTTTATGCATTAGCAAGGCCTTGCTAGGGCTGTGATGAACACCGAAGGTAATGTGTTAGGTGTTCTGGAGAGTGTCCTATATTATGACAGAGCCATCAAAGTCAGGCTGTGAATACTGGTGTGACTAATCTCTATTCCATAGTTTCTCCAATTTTCATGTTCTTTAGATTCAAAGGATATCATCCAGTATCTGACTATCAGATGATAATATATCCCTTTTATAGCCTTCAGCTTAGGATAGTTCCTTGCTTTTTCTTGGATTTGCATCACTTTGATGCCTTTGAAGACAATAGACCTGTGAGTTCATAGTAATCTTCCACAAAAGGAAGAGTTTGCCCTTATCTGATAGTTTTTCCAGGTTAGTTAGATTCAAGTCATGTACTTTTGTCAGAAATACCGCAGCTGCAATGCTGAGTCCTCATTGCATCCTATCAGGTAAGGTGCAATTTCGGATTGCCCCAGTTGTGATGCCTGGTATCTGCCTCCTCCCATTCTGGGTCACCTTCCTGCACACGTGAAGCCTTGGCTCTGCTTGGGTTCTGCCACTGTGAGCTGACCTACCGCTCACAGGAACCTTAGACATCTCCTCCTATGGTTAGGTCTCTGAGTCTCTGATTACACCTTCGTCGTCGTCCTCAGTTCTGAGGGCACACACAGGGCCAGGCCATCCATCTCCCTCCAGCTCTATGATAGCCTTGCACACTGCCCCTGAGCTCCAGTGTGCCCTGTCATTCTGCTTCCCTCTGTCCCACTGCCCTGGCCCTGTGCAATATGGCATGTCCTGGTCTCCCTCAACAGCTCCAGCATTCAATGCTGGGTCTTTGGAGGTTTCTTCCTCATTTAAGTGTTTGGATTGACTTATCTACATTATAATGAAATAGGAAGGAGGAAGAAGAGAAAATGGAAAATGCAAAGAGGTTTTAATATACTTTTAAAAACAATTTTTTATTCATAATACCAGTAGAATTCATTTTTAATGTTTATTTAGGCAGAACACATTTCCATTTTAGTGCAAAGCTTATGAACCATATACTCTCCTAAAATTATATATATATATATATATATATATATATATATATATATATATATATATATCTCATATAGTTCCTAGAGGCATTCCAAGTATTTTTTTCATGCTTGGGGAGATATGCCTAATGGCAGAGAAGCATTTTTTTTTTCTCAGTTTTCAGAAAACTGAGTTTTAAGCATACACTGTAGTAGCCCTTGTTTTAGCCTTTCTTTGATTTGTTTAGGCTCTAGTTGAACTACCTCTGTGTGCTTCTTCCCTTACTACTATCTCTGATGTGTGTCCTGAGGGCCTTTCCCCTTCCCAGCCTTCTGGTCACCTTTTGGAAGCAGAAACTAAGCAGAAGAGAGAAGCTGTTTATAAAACAGTCAGATGGAAGAGTCAGATGCAGTATTTGGGATCAGGTTTGCAGAATTAATTTTCTGATTTTCATAAATGACATGAGTCTGAACTGGGGCAGGGGGTGAATTTGGAGGATGAAGGAAAGAGGAGAGATTTGGAAACCTTCTGACTGGGCAAGGGGCTGTGGATGATGGCACAGACATTTTGTGCAGAGTACCAGAGAGTCCATGTTGGTCATTCAGCTGTTCTTGCTGTCACTAACAGTCAGTGGTAACCTATGAGCTCTGAGTGTCTGGGTGGAAATGACACTGGGAAGAACCTTGAAGATTCTGCCCAGTCTCCTTTCCTGTCCCAAACATAGCTTGATGCTGACTGTGGGTCATTTTAAGGCTCTGGGAATAGAGACTAAGGAATAGTACAGTCCTCCTTGAGTTCTGATGGCAGTGCGAAGAGGAAGTCTATCTCTGTATCAGGATAGGGCTGAGCAGAAGGAGCAGAATGAAGGGGTGCAACAAAAATGATCCTTTATTCATAACCTCCCCCCTTTTTTTTTCAGAGATGGCTGTTCCATTGCTGTTAGAGGAGCTGTGCTTAGAGAAGTCTTTAAAGGACCTTTTCATACTCGATGCCAGTCCAAAGATTGCTTATAAGATAGGATAGAAATACAGCTACTTTCTCTTAGTTCAATGAGAAGAAAAGTTTGTACTAATAGTGTTTACACAAGATATCATGTCTGCATCTTGTCCTCTGAATAACTACTATGAAGACAACAATATACAATGTATAATTATTGTAACTGTGCTACTAAACTTGAAACTGTTTTATTGCTATTTTATCTTTTTTTCTCATTAAAACAGATATAACAAAAGAATGATGGGGCAAATGTCTTTAGGCCAGCACAGTGGTGATCACTCCTTCTTTTATCACCGATAGTATAGCAGATATATGTGAAAACTAAAATACAAGCCTAGCCTGACGTAACATGAAAAGTACCCACCCCTGAACTGAGTTCTGCAGCACTGTGGAAGTGCAACTCCACTTAATAAACATATGCTTCAATTTCTTGATTTATCAACTTTGTTCTGTGTTTATTGACACTGCTGGAAAAAGGAAGGATATAATTCATTTCCATCACCCTTTTGATAATTCTTTCTCCCTACTTATTAAATGTTTATATCTCTACTTTGTGAGATGAGAAACTTAGTGACTCAACACTTCACTTTTTATTTCCTTGCTCCACCTCTCGGCTGGTCAGGCATATCACTTATTTATGGATAAAGTTTGCAGCACTTATATTGCTTTATGTTTTAATTAAGTAAAATATTAAGATTCAACAGCATTATAATATTTTCTATAGGACTAGTTAGCATTATGGATCCATAATGACAATTAGAAGAGGAGATGGAATAGCTATCTACTCAGGCATTTCAAAAGAAGATGCTCTAGGCTTCAAGGGCAAGTAGATTCTTTTCAAAATCATACTGCAGGTCCCTTTAGAACTGGAGTAGAACTTCCTTGAAATATGTGCTCTTTATTAAACGTTTATAACCATATTACTTTATTCTCTAGTTGACTGAAAGAACATATTAACCATATCCTCAGCTCATTCAGCCTTTAAAGCAAATCACTGGTTGAATTCTCTAATGTCTCTCTAAGCATGCTCTCAGCCTGAGATTTTTTTCTTATTATATTTGAATGTTGATTATGTTGTTTCTGGGATTCTGTATCTTCTTTATTATTTAATTATTATTTTCCCCCAACTTTTGTTTTCATAAAGTTTACTCTCAATAGTTTTTTTTAAGAAAGTATTTATAAAAGCTAAACTTTGTGGGTTAGTGTGTGTCTGAAAATGTCTTTTATGTTACCCTTGAACTTGATTAATAGTTTGGCTCAGTCTAGGCTTCAACGTTTAAAGTAATTTTTCCTTCTGAATTTTGAAGACATCAGTTCATAGTTTTCTAGTCTCTAAAATAGCTAACGATATTGTTAAATTTTAATTTTGATCTATGTACTACAGATAGCCTGTTTTCCCTTCATTAAAGGTCTTGTTTTTAGATATAATATTTTTCAATATTTGGGGAATTTTGAGAACTTGTAAGGTGCTCCGCAGCTAGGGGTCTCTGATTATTTTGGTGATTTATTTATGTTTTCAATATTCTCAGACTTTCACTACTAGTTCCTTTCCAGAGCCTCCCCTGAATGCAGATAGCCATTTTATAAGCAATCTTCTTTCATCTGCTCTTTTTACTCTAAACTTTGATTTTTCAGTCTTCAATAATTTTTCAGTATTTTATTCCAATCATTCACTGAATATTTTATAAATCACCTGTTTTAATTGAATTAAGTTAAAAAATACCATTCTTGGTCCTAGCATTGAACCTAGGGACCACTGAACCACAGCATCAGCAGCAGTCATATTTTTTAATTCCATGAATCTGCTCTTGGACTATCCCTTCACAGAAGTATGATTTTTATCTGGAAATAATGTATTCGATGACACTGATTATACATTTTTAGCCCTTTAAAATTTTTCTTCAATTAATAGGCCCTGAAGGTTAAGGGGTGTGTGTGTGTGTGTGTGTGTGTGTGTGTGTGTGTGTGTGTGTGTATGTGTAGGGGTGGATTGGTTCCAGAAATTGAACTCACACTTGGCAGGCACACTCTATGCCACTGAGCTAAATCCCCAGCCCTGAGGTTAAGTTTTAAACTGTTTTTTCTTCTTTGGGTTGTTCTGTATTTTTTTCTGAATTGTCTGCTAAACTCTTGTTATACATTTTTATTCATAATGGGAAAACTGTCGATTAATGGCAAGCTATGCAGATCTCCACTGTCAATACAGAACAGAGCGCATGTCAAGCTTTCGCTTGAAGATCCTTCCAGGGCAGAACTTGTCCACAGGGGGCCTTCACTCCAGGATGTAAAGTAGAACTGGAAGGCAGATAGCTTTCCTGCTTTTGGTGTTTTTATTTAGTGGCTCCCATCCTTCCAGAGGGTGCCAGCCTGTCCCCCAAGTGTATTCTTAGTCTCTTCACAAAGTATCACCCCGTCAGTTGCTTCACACCTTTTAGTTCTTGCTAATTTGGAAGACTGCTTCCATGAAAAAGTGTTTTTAACACTCACAGCTTCTTTGGTGGGTGCTCCAAACAGTGGCCTTTCTGCTGCATCCACTTTGTCTTCTTCCATCTTCTAGAATTTCTTAGAAACTTTAGTTTACTGCCGTATTTCCTTATGAGTGCTATCATTTTGAGGAATGCTACAAGGTACTTTGCCTTTCTTTCTTCTTTCCCTCCCTTCCTTCCTTCCTCCCTCCTTCCTTTCCTTCTTGTCTTCCTTCCTTCCTCTGCCATTATAATCTGTTTAATCCCTGGAGGAGAAACATGTACATTCATCTTGCAATTCTCAACTAGAAAACGTTCATTTAATGTCATTATTGCCTGGAGTGTTTCTTAAAAATTTTCAGTTAGGTGATGGCTCTACTTTATAAAACCCTGTATATGTAAGAATGTCTTTTGTCATTTTTATATGAACATGGATTCTTCACTGGGTATAAATTGTTGAGCCAAAATTATTCTTAAAATTTTAAGGCACATACCTCTATAGCTTATTTCAGTAGTTGAAACCAACCTAAATGTTTTTTTTTTTTCTACTCTATGCTGCTGCTATGGTGAACATGAGATTTTCAACTTCATTTGCTTGCTTAAAATTTTAGTGTGTTGAGACTAGGGATGATGGGTCTTTCTAAAAATTATTTTTCTTAGAGTACAGGTATGTTCACGTATGAATCTTGGCATATAGTATCCTCTCATTAAAGCCAAGTGAATGAATGAATAAACATAACACTAAAATTTGAAATCTTAGTATCTCCTCAGTTTAGAAATGTCTTATTACATTTTGATAGTATTTATTTTTTCAGTTATTTAGATTTCTTTCCCATGAGCTGCTTAGTTCTTGGCTTGGTCACTCTGTTATTGATTTGATTTCATGCAACATATTTCAGTTATTTACCA
>PVKN010040795.1:0-10659 GCA_004027915.1 Capromys pilorides
AGGATGGCCACGGTTCACTTTGGGGAGCTCTGAGCATTGCTTCCTGGCTCCAGTTCAGCAGACCCCTCAGCAGCTGGCACAGATCCTCCATCCCGCTGGCACAGCCCTCCTAGCTTCCACCACTGACCGTTGGGCCTTCCCAGTGCAGATCCATGAAACGGGACTGCGTAAGACATTATCACGGGCTCCAGGCCCCCAGCTGGACTTGCGGGGGCCTTGTGGTGGGCTCTAGGTCTCCAGCTGGCCTTATTGTGGTTCGGTCCAGGCCCTCAGCCCGATTCTTCAGGTTTGTAATGTGTGGTCAGATCTCCTGCACGCTTTTGTAGTCGAGTCTTTGGATGACTATGATCAAATACGCCTACAAATTATGCATCCTGCATTAAATTTCTTCCCCTTGTAATCCCTGGCTACAATAGGCAGGATCAGTACAGCGGAAAGGACAAGGCAGATAGAGCCTAGGCAACAGGTGCAGGACGGGAATGGCGGGGAGTAAGGGCTAGCCATGGGGCAGGGACCAGCCTGCTGGTGCTAACAGGAGCGCCAGAGCATCAGAGAGAGCAGGAGTGATGTGGGAGGGTGGAGGGAGCAGCAGGAGGAAGACTGCCAGCCTAGCAGGTGGGGCGGCCTCGCAGGGCCGGGCCTTCTCCTCGGGAGGCACAGCCATGGGAGGGCTGAGAGCCCTCGGTGAGGCTGTGAGACGCTCCCTTTGGCCAGGGCCCGCGCTCTCTGGCGCTCAGGCCTCTGTGGGCATGTTCCCCTACCTTCTAGGCTCCAGAGCCTCGCTCAGGCGAGGCCCGCGGCTTCGTCTGTCTCCTGCTCTCACCGCTGGCCTCTCCGCATGCCCCTGGTTTCCTCTGTCGTCCTCTGGAGCGAAGATCACTGTTGCTACTTTTTATGTGAAGCTGGAAGCAAAGCTTTAGTTGGTAGTGAGAGCGCCAACGCCGGTGAGACGACCGGAAAGAAAAGGCGGTGCGCGCTGCAAGCAGGTGATCCCGGTCCCCCAGATTCGGTTTTTGTTTCACAAGGGAAGAAGACACGAGGCAGTGGTCAGCCACCGTGTCCGGGGCTATGGCCACAGCAGCTTGCTCTTGCCCCTCCCCAGGCAGCGCGGCTGTGTTGGAGGAACAGCCTGTCGCCGTCGTGCCGCACCGCAGGCAGCTGCGCTGCATTCAGGTCATCATTTAAGCAGCCACGACAACAGGCAGGTGTTTGCTATAAGCCAGAAGAGCAGGGCGCCGGCCTTGCTCCGCGGGCACTAGGGTCAGCCGCTCTGCACCGGCAGGGCGAGCACATGGCCGTGCCGCAGAGCTCATCTGAGGGAAAGAGTGCGTGGCGGAGCCAGTGGCAGACAGCGGTAGCGTCTTGAAGGATGAGCCCAGGTACAGAACAGGAAAGGAGGTGCCTGAGCTGCGGAGCTGCTGGAGCACTGAAAGCCGGCACCGCGTTTGCGCTTCTCCGCTCCTGCTTGGGTCTGTCTGCGTCAGCTGCCAGGGCTCCGTTTGGCTATTTATACTCTCTCGTGCCACAGGCAGCCGCGCTTCCTTAAGGCCACTGTTTACGTATCCACAGCAGGTCACGTTACGCACAGCCTTACTCCTGTGCAAGTTACGTACAGTGT
This sequence comes from Capromys pilorides, assembly GCA_004027915.1. Taxonomy (NCBI): domain Eukaryota; kingdom Metazoa; phylum Chordata; class Mammalia; order Rodentia; family Capromyidae; genus Capromys; species Capromys pilorides. The sequence continues at coordinate 1,619 of PVKN010040795.1, forward strand.
GGTGGGGACAACCGACTAAGAGGTGAGATTTGTGTGGTCAGGGCAGGCCCACAAAGGAAGGCAGGCTGCAAGGGTTGGAAGCATCTGCGAGGAAGAGCGAACAAGGATTTTAGCCCGGGAAAAGTATACTCGACAGAGGCAGGAAGGTTCCGGGGCACGATGGAGTGTTTAGAGAACAAGGCGCTGGAGCACCGTCCATGACGCAGGCTGCCCTGTTCTTAGGTGGAGTCGTAGGAGACACGGAGCCAGAGCCGTCAGGTTTCCACTTAGAGGGCTTGCACTCACATGCAGGTGTCTCCGATGAACCTGAGTGCGGACCTTCCACCTTGTCTATTTCCGTCTAATGCAGTTTTAACAGACCACTGGAGCCCATGTGGTTTCCTGTCTCAGGAGATGTTGCGGGGTCCAACCACACCCTAGGAGGGGAGCTGGGGCTGAGTACTTCCCAGCCAGGCTCTGCCAGGCTCTCCCGTGCACCTTTGGCTTCCAATAAAACTCGATAACAATAAGCCGTTCAGTGGAAATAGATGGCTTGGAGGTGTGTGTGTGTGTGTGTTGCAGATTTTATGCAATGAGTCATTGCTATTTGGCCCCAAATTGTTACTAAATCTGCCTGAATTCTCCTGTCAAAGTGTGTAGTTCTATTTGAAGATGAAGATCTCTTTGTCTTCTGCTATTTGAGAAGCTCCTCATTGTTAAGTATTGAAATAAATACACGTCACGTTCTCTTCCTACGCTCGGGTAAGCTGGTGATGGCCACTTGTTCTTCAGTTAGGTTCCAGAGAGAGGAATGAGACTGCTCATGTTTCCCTCACTCTGGGTTCTAGGGTTAGGAATGCCACCAAGAACTGATTCTAGCTGTGTAAGTGTTTCTCTGGGTAAACTGCTGCTGCCTGGATTTCCTCAAAGCTTTTCCTCATGAGAAAGTAGTACTGAGAAGTGGATTAATTCAATGGCATCCTGTACCTGATATAGCCAGTCAGCAGGCTTTTAAAAAAGAGGAAAGCTAAAAAAGAAAAAATGCTTACTTCTACAACAGAGCGAGCTGAGGATGGCGCCTAGAGGTCCTCTACTGAAGAATGCATTGGTCTAAGGTAGAGGCTTCCTCCTGTGCAAGTCACGTACAGTGTGATGGGGACACAACATGGCTTATCTAACAGTAAGCCTTTTGCAGAGCCTGTGGACTGTACATTGCAACTTGGCCCCGTCTTAACATTTTCTTCTTGATCTCTAGCTATTTTACAAAATGTGAGTAAAATCAAACAAATCATTTAGTCAGTGCCTGACCTAACAACACGTCAATTTCAGCATCATTCCTTGCAGGAAATGAAAGTGCTGGATGTTGGGGGCTGTGGGTGGGTTTCTCTGAGGGAGGGCAGGTGGGCTCAGGAGGAGCCAGCTGGAGTGGACTAGAAGCTCCCAGAGATCTTGCAAGGTGGAGAGGCCTACAGGAAAAGCTGCAGGAAATGGGGGCATGTGGGAGACCACAGCCAACCCCAGGACACCAGACAGGAGAGAGTGTAAATAGCCAACAGAGCCAAGGCCCTGGCAACTGATGCAGACAGAAGCAGGAATGGAGAGGCGCAAACGCGGCATCAGTCGAGCTCCTCCGTGTCCTGCTTGCACGCTGATGCGTGTATTTCACACAGTGGAACTCATTGCTCGCTCTGACTAAGCCTTCGCTCCTTTCTGTATGAAGGCGAAAATGCGATCACAACTGACGCTTTTAGGGTTGCTTGGATCTTACTTTTTCATCTCCAGTGTGGCTTTTTTTTTTTTTTTTTGGTCTTTTTGAGACAGGGTCTTGCTATGCAGTTCAGGCTGGCCTTGAGCTCATGTCATAGCCCACACTGGCCTCACACTCACAGCGATTCTCTTGTCTCAGCCTCCCTAGTGCTGGGATTGGTCCACACCTGGCTTGACTTCCTGTTTAGTTGCATAATTTTCAGTTCCAAGGACAGTTTCTATTTCTATTTTAGCCCTAGCTCTACGAACCAGGGGGAAGGTGTCCTGGTGGAAAGTGGAAATGGAAAGGGCCCCTCAAAACTTGGGAAGAAGCCAACACACACCAAGAAACTATGATTAGTGAAGTAAGCATGGTGGGCTAATACTCTCTGGGTAAGGCTTTTAGCAATCTTATTTTGTTTTTGTTTTTGTTTATGGTGAAATATTTCAGTATAGCTCTTTCAATAGCTGGAAGACTAGGCAGAGCAAATCTCAGTATTCACAAAGATCTAAGCAACCTGGTGTTACCCAGCTGAGATGAACAAAACGCTGTGCTGAGCAGTATAAAAACTCACCCTTTGGAAGTGTGTGGAAGTCATTCGCCGCATCTGACTTCAGGAGGGGCCATGCATTTCTAAGGTTGGCCATAAATATGTAAAATATGTTCAGTAATGTCCGTGGATGTCAGAAGTAAGCAAAAATAATTAGCAAAACTCAAATTGCACAAAAATTAAACTTCTAAAATTCTATCAGGTAAAGATAGGAAAAAGATATTTTAAAATTTGTGCTAGGTGACAGATATGAAGACATGATGTCGGAACATGTGAGAAGCAGCTGAAGTGTGTTTGAGAAGAGCCAAGAGCTTTGACGTGTGTGTCAGAAAAGGCTGAGGGCCAGCGGTACAAATTTCTATTTTAAAAAAAGACAAATGAAATGTAACAAAAGTTGACTGATAGTGGCTGGGGGGATGGCTCACGGCATAAACGTATGCCTAGAAAGTGCAAGGTCCCGAGTTCAATACCTGGTACTGTTAAAAAGAAAAGTTGGCTGAGAGCAATGCAAATAAGATTATAATAAAAATATGAAGTACTGAAAATAGATAAATATGAGAATACTCATAAATTAAAAAAGTAGAAATACTAATCAAGTCCTATCATTCTAATGAGGCTACAAACTTCATCTTGACCAACACAATTCCTTATTAACACAAAAAGTTACCAGAAAAAAAAGTGAAGAATCACTTTTAAAATGCCATTGAAGAGCTATGGGCAAATCAGTGCCTAAAAATCCCAAGCTGTGGAGTGGCGAACCACTCTAAAGTGGTGTAGAGCGTGTAAGTGGTACAAGTTCCTTCTGTGCCTGAAGTCAGTTTCGGAGGCAGTGCAGGCAGAGAGAGAAAGAACCAACTGAGGAACATCATTTCACCAAGAAATAGAGCAACTAAGTCTTTCCAGACCAGAATGCTGGCCTATCTCATTTGAATCTGGAAGCCAACCAAATAAAAAATGTAACTGTCTCAGATGGGTGCTTTGCTAAGAGACAGTGTCACACCTCCATACAATACAAACAGAAGGCTACTGTCCCTGCTCAGAGATCTCGAACTTGTGACCTGATAATGTACTGTGTGACTCCTGCTGGCCCTGATGTTTTATCAGCCTTCAGTAGTATCCAAGGCCTAAACGCAAAAGTTAAAGCCCCACACTTTACAAGCTCCAAAATATAAGTAGAAGAATTTCTTTTAACTATTGTTTATTTCTTATCTCAAATAACTATGAAAGTCACAGAGATCTGAGCCAGCTTATCAACCTTATAGTTTTACCATAAGACCAAATCATCTTCATCATGCAGAGTAGTGATAACACTTCTGGGGCAAGTATTATGTGCTTGTGTCTTTATTAAGCTCTCTATAAAGTTTAATTTAATCATCATACTAATTCTCTGGAGCTAACAACTTAATAAAACTCAGGCCAGTTTTCTAATATTGCAGAGGGATCAATGTCATTACATTATTCTTAATTTAATGTATTCCTTTCAGATCTGCTCTGAGAGAATGTACTAAGGACCTGTGTTCCTCCTTAATCTTTCAGTTTCCCAAGTAAAAAGCTGATTGGAAACTTAAGAAGACCATTTTAACTTTTTATTTTGAATGCAATACTGGAAAGACTAGGATTGCAAGACTAAGATTTATAACCCACATCAAGAGCTGTACTGAAAAATGCTTTACATTCTCTAGGATGGGAAAGGTTTATTCTGTTTTTTTAAAGTGTTTATCACTGTGTATTTTATCAAAGCAACCATGAAGGGATTTTCTCTTTTTCAGTAGGCCAAATATAAGCAATGCCTTTAAAGAAACGTTGTCTTGTTGGAAGCTTAGATTGCCACTGTAAATTTCCCTTTTGATGCTGTCCCAGGAAACAAAGGGTATCTTTAAAGTCATCCAGTCCTCTTGTGTTCTCCAGAAATGAGGGCAATGCCAGCACTGGGTTAGAACAGTATGGGGTTCTGCCAGCACAGGGTTACAACCGTTTCCTCATTCAGCATGACCCCAGCTTCCCATTTCGATAACCCAGGACAGTCTGTTCTCATTCCCTTTGGCAGAAGCCCCGCAAGGTTGCTGTCGATAGGCTTTCTCAGATGTCTGTATCCCGTCTGGGTTTGCTTGCTTTTTGGATTTACTTATAAAATCACGAGCTGGGGGGCTTGCCAGGTAGCTCAGCTGATTAAAGCACATGCTTCAGCAAAGTCACTCAGGCATCAGGACTGAGGTTCTATCCCCTCCTCCACATGGAGCATGAGACTTGCCCCTAAGGAAGCCTGAGCCAGCCAAAATAAATAAATAAATAAATAAATAAATAAATAAATAAATAAATAAAATTTTTTAAAAAAAATCATGAGCTGGAGGCTGTCTGAAAATGTCCAGCCCCCATGAGATGTGCCTGGGCAGTCCACTGTCCCCCTGCACCCTTGCTCCTTGAGCACCCATCTCTGTAACTGCCCTTGACCCCAAAAATGGCCTATGACTTGAGAAAGAGCAGCAGGGCTCTGAGAAGCACACGTTCCTCTGGCCTGACAGCCAGCATCTTCCTGGGCATACTTGTCACCCAACTCAATGCACAGCCAAGTTTAGTGGCTAGAAACCCATCTATTTACAATCCACAGAGCACAGAAACTACTGGAAAATATTTTGAAGATGAGAACTTTTGCTTGTTAAGTGCACAAGTTTTCCCTCATTCCTATCCAAAGGACTTAGAATTTATCTGTTCCAGATTTCAAGACTTAGTTATGCGAATTAAAGAGCAAACATTGCATACTTTTCTTTCTCTTGGAAACAAGTCAAGTTATGTTTATGACCCTCCAATGATAACAGATGCTGTAAATACAACAATTTGGAGTATTGCCAGGTTGTTATATAAACCTTCAAGGGCCTTTAAAAATTCCTCTAGAAAAGATACATAAATGGAATTTTCCTTTCTTTTCACATGGCCCCCGTGGCGCTCAGTCCCAGTACCTGCTGGTGTCTCGCCCTGAGTTTACTTCTGCAGTGAGCCTGAATTCTGAAGTGTTGCTGCCACAGAATGTTAACAGAAGTATGAAGCAAGATAGAAAGAAACTTTCAGCAATAAAGTGAAAATTATTCATATTATATGTATGGAATTTAAAAAATATTAGGAAATTCAGAGTAAAATAGAGCATAAAAGGACATAAAGGTCATTTGCTTTCCTACTGTTGGGCATTGGCCACTGACATGTCATTCCGCGTCTCTCTAGAGTTGTTAGCGTGCATTATAGACATGCGTTAGGTCTACATCCTACCAAAAACTGGACTTCACTGTGGCCACCCTGCCTGCCTTGCTTGGTTTTCCAGTGCAGTAGCTGTGGTTTCACTTCATGTCTGGAGCTCTGCAGCGCTGCCCGAGGCTCCATCAGGGTCCCAGTTCAGACCCCGGGACATCTCAGGCAGTCACATTTGCCTCATGGAGCCGCCTTGGAAGCAAAAGGGCCACTGAAGGTGCCGCTCCCACCTTACTCATTCTATTGTCTACGTTGTTTTTTTAAAGCTTGCTAAGCACCATGCAGTTTCACTTTGCAAAGTTCGACTTCATGGTGCATTTTCTATGATTAATATTCCTTTCCCTTTCCAACATAGATATTCTAAAATAAAGTCTAACTTGTTTCTTTTGTTCTTTTTTGTCTTCAGGGAAATTTGGGCCCAGGGAAAGCACTTTTAGGGGGATTCCAGGGATCAAATTCAGGCCATTCTAACCATGTCCTAATTGTTTATGTATTAGGGATGCTTAGAAACACAAAGTTTACTGTAAACTTTAAAAGGATCTAGAGTAAGGCTTTTTCTCCACATAAATTGGTTCAGAAAAAAGGCAGTTCAGTTGCAAAAAGAAATAGTGATGAGCTAGTGATAACTAGGTGCAGCTTTTTTTTTGGTGAAAGTTTTTTTTTTTTTTTTGGTAAGGCTAAAACTAGATACTTTACTTTGTGACAGGTTTTTCCTCTCTTTCAAACAGAAAAGCTTTACAAACCTACCATGCTTGCCAAGGGTTGTTCAAGACTTTCCACTTCAAGAACAGAGTAATTTGTCTGAGTCATGCAAGGCCCCGGCTATTCATTTCGATAAAGTATACTTATCAAAGAACAAGCTTTGTAGGCAGAGTAGAGGAAGCGGTCCCTTTCTTCTCAGGTGATGACACTCAGATAATCACCGACTCTAGTGGGACATGAGGGAAAAGAACACATAGGTGAGGGTGTGCAGGTCTGTTCTTGATTAGACAGATCGAAGTTCTTCACCACCTCCCCCTAGGTATACACATAAAGCACAAATAGCTGGGCTTTTGAGAAAGTTTTCACTTTTTACTAACCTGAATCAGTAATACAGCAAGGATTTTATTTCTTCTTTCTCTAAAAAGCAAGGTTTTTTGTTTTTTTTGTACTTTAAAAATTTTTATTCTTTCGATACAGGAGCTTACTACACAGTTCAGACTCATAGTGATCCTTTTGTCTCCGACTCCCTGGTGCTGGGATTACAGACCCGGTTTGGGGGTTGGCATGGTACACCGGGGGACCCAAGAGCCAGCACAGCATGCAGTACCAGGGGTCAAATCTGGAACTTTGTGTTTGCCATGCAGGCTGTTAGACCGCTGAGCTATCTCCCAAGCCCTTTTATTCTTTATTATATGTAAAGTTTAAAGAATATAAAAGATATGTTTAAGATGTAATGAGTAATTCTAGTTTAGGGGATAGGCTGTAGAAATGAAATGTAAAAACAGAATGAAATATCTATCTTTCATACTAATTCTGGACAACCAAAGTCTATTCAGCCTGTTAAGAATAGTAAAGCAGCTGGGTTATTAGGAACCTGTGAGTAAAAATAGGTGTTCAAGAGAGCAACATCCTTTTTAAAATTTAACTAAATTGTTTATATAGATGCTCGCTCTTCAACAAAATGAAATAGACGTTCCCTTCGTTAAATATGAACTACAACAGGATTTCCTTCCAAAGAGCATGACTTGAGAAGGACATCAGCCTTACAGCAATGAAGCTACGAGTGCTACTTCAACTAGGCCATCACGTCAGCTTTGACAGCGACAAGACACGTTGAGATCATGCTTGGTACTGTGTAAAGGGAATGCCCCTTTATCTAAACTCTGAACTCCAACTTGGTAATGAAAAAACCCGACAGACAACTAGCACAGTGCTGTGCTGCAGACTAACCTACATTGTACACAGTGGACCCGAGCAGTGCAGGGCAAAAAATCACACCGTGAGTTGGACCACGTGGCTGGTTCCCAGGGGGTTGGAGGCTGAGAGGCGGTGGTGGACAGGGCTCTTGGGACCACTCACACAGTGCTGCTTCCTATGCCCAGAATGATGTCCTTTCTGTTGATACTGAAAAGAAACCAGAGGTTCTCAAGAAAGGAAGGGATGTGATCTAGAGAGGTCTTGCCCTAGAGAGAAACTTTCTACTTAGAAAGGAGAAGGACATAGAAAAAGCGCGTCTGTGTGTCTTCTGGTTGGACTGAGGGACAAATGACAAAATTAAGGCAGTGCTGTGGACATGGGGAGAAAAGCTGGTCGCAGGACAAGTTAACCTCCTCTCCTGTAGTAGTTACTCAGTGAGTGGGCCCAGAGAACCTGGGACCACAATACCCAGCCCTAAGTTGGTATACGGCTGGAGGCCGCATGGGTGCCACCTGTGACCCGGTAGCTGGAGCCGGGGTCTGCCTCCTTGCCTCCAGGGAGGGCGTCCTGACCGCATGGAGGTGGGTGCTCTGCGGGACTTGTGGCAGCAGTGTGCACCAGCAGCCACCCTCATGGAGTCTCCTTGCAGCCAGAGCCACCCCACGAGCTGCCATCCTGGCAGCTGGGTCCCTGGCATTTCTTAGATGGAGAGAGGAAGAGCTAGTGGGTACCAGCTGCTGGACACCTGCTCCCCTCAGGGCCGGCCGCACACGCAATGACCCCCCAGTCAGCAAAGGAAGGGCCTGAAGACCACTCTCTTCCCCAGCCCCTTGGAGGCAGTTTAACTATCCTTGTCCGCTTTTCCCACTATGGTGACAGGTTCTGCCTGCAGTGGAGGTGCCGATTGACCTGACCAGACTGCCACTGGCCTGAGGCTACCGAGGAAGACGGACATTAAAGAAACTTTTACGACTATTTCACTGGCATTAAGTTGATTTTTGGTTTGAAATTAATGGAGTCATGCTAGAGTTCTGGGCAGATCTTTTCCCCTTTGCTCTCCCTGTCAGTTCTTGGAGCTGCTCACGGAGTTGCGCAGCGCCCGGCCGCCAGGGAGGGAGGCTGAGCAGGCCGGCAGGACGCCCCTTCTGGATTCTTCTTCTCTTTATGTCTGCAGGGCACAGAGAGCTGGGTGGCAGCGAGAGTCCCAGAAAAGTCAGGACGTATGTGGGCTGTGTGTGCTTGCCGAGAAACAGACAGGTTCTCGCAAGCAGGAGACATTTGGATACAAATGTCAAGGGCCAGCAACAAGAAGACGCAAACGAGGCAGGCGGGGGAACCAAGCCAAGCCAGACATGCTGGGCTGAAGCCGGCTGGGTTGGGCCGGGGGCGGTGTGGCCCTGCCTCTGGGTCTTTCGGGTGGGCTGATCGATATCCACTTATCTGGTAGGGTAGGTCCAGCTTCAGGGCCTGCACACTTACTTGGGGGCATCCTCCTCGGGCCTTTCCCTCAGTACGCAGGAAGAGCGAATCCGGGTGATGTCCACCCACGCCTGGTGCCAGTGGGCGTTCAGCCTCACGTGCTCTTTAGGGTGTTGGTGTCTCTGTCGGGACACTACAGCTTATGTC
>PVKN010040796.1:0-10658 GCA_004027915.1 Capromys pilorides
TGATTTTTTTTTTTTTTGTGGGACTGGGGATTGAGCTCAGGCCCTTGCACTTGCCAGGCAAGCACTTATTCTACTGAGCTATCTCCCTAGCCCAAAGGTTGAGAAGGATTTTTCTTGGTTTTTTCCTCCTTTTTTTTGGTTGGCTCAGGATGCCTTTCTGGAGGATTTGTAGATTGAACCACCAACCCCAGTGCCTGACTGAGATTGCAGGCATAAGCTTAAACCACCGAGCTATCCTGAAATCACCCCCCAAAACATCTTTGTAGCATGACAGTTTCACTCACAGTACTTCATCTTGGATAATCCCTGATCTGACTTCCTTATTAAACAGTGGTGGGAAGCCCAGCATTCCCGTCCTCCATCTGAGTCTGTCTCCACCTTGGGTGTCGACTTCAACCCCCCCAGCACTTTCTCCCACAGATAACAAATGAAGGCGGGATGCATGCCAGGAGGAAAAGAACTTCAGTGCGCTTCTATTTCAGCTCATTCTTTAATTTTTCTTTTTGTAGAACTGAGATAAAATGGGGGAAGTACTATAACATGTTACTTAATAAAAAACAGCATATCTAAATCTGTTTAACTTTCATAGAAGTTGACATAGAAAAATCATATATAGTAACTATAATTGGAGGGAAAATAGTTTAGCAACGTAAATAGATACAATTGCAAATTGCTTATTTATACTGAGCAAAAAGGGACTTAGCGTCCTTGGTGATATCTTTAGACATCTGAGCTCTAGGGGCAATAATTTTGTTGGTTTCAAATGATTTTATCAGGCTGGGGAGATGCCCAGTGGTCTAAGTGCCTGCCTGGCAAGGCCCCAAGTTCAATCCCTGGTACCATATGCCGCGCCAGTTGTGTAACTGGCACGCTGAGCAGTGGTGTGTAAGTGGCATGCTGAGCAGGCCACTGAGACAGGGCGTGGTGCCGCACACCTGTAATCCCAGTGCTGGGGAGACTAAGACGGGAGGGTCACTAGAGTCTGAGCTGCATAGCAAGAGCCTATACTGAATAAATACATTTAAATGATTTTATCAACACCATCTCATTTTAGGTAATGCACTATTTCTAGTGCCAACTTCATTCTATTGTAACAGGAGGCTTCTTAAGTTTGCTTTTAAAAACAGCTCTATAACTCAATTAGTTTCAAAGTGCAGATGCCCACAGTGTCATGGAAGCAAGCTGGGAACACGACCTGAAAGCCTTTGTCCCCTCTGTCTCTCTAATTTTTGGTCTGCAAACTTTAGTTGTTAAACATTCAAAAGAGAAACTTGATGATGAAAGGTTTGTACTAATATCGTTTAGACAAGATATCGCGTCTGCATCTTATCCTCTGAATAACCAATATGAAGACAGCGATATGTAGTGTATTAATTATTGTAACTGTCCTACTAACCAGTTTTGAAACTATTTCATTGCTATTTTATCTTTTTTTTCCCTCATTAAAATGAATAAAAAATAAAGGAAATAAAACAGTAAAAGCCCCAGGCTAGTCTTTTAGTGCCTTACTGCGTTGATCCTGTCCGTTTTGCCACTCACGATGGAGTCCGGGTGTCATCTTCATCTGCGCAGCGCACCACGGCTAGAGCTCAGCCAGGCGGGACTGCGTCGCCCTCCGTCAGGAGCTCTCTCTCCAGTACCAGCGACCCACACGTCGCTCAGACTCAGCTCTTCTTGCACTCTGTACCCACGGAACACAAAGGACCGAAAGCGAGAGCTCTTTCTGGAGTGGATTTTCTCTTGAAATATTCTGGCAGGAAGTCATTCCAGTGAGACTACTGTGGCGCTTCGCCTCTTCCTCCCCATCCTCCAGCGTTGTTAGTTTTGTACGACACTTCCGCACGCGTTACGCTGCTACAAGGATAGTTGAAATTAGCATTAGTGGGCTCAGAACTGTACACACAGCCTGACATGCCCTTTCACATTGCGTCTCCTTATTTCTCGCCGAAGGGACTCGGGATGCACTGTGCAAACCAGGAGAGGGGACCCCAGGGCAAGACCGTCACTCTGCCTGGGCTCCCACCTGCTGCCCTCTCCAAAGCCCCTGGGCTCCGCATACGCCCAGCTCCCGCAGATGTGGGTCCCTGTTTCTCCATGTCTACGTTTCTGAAGGCTCTCACGATACAAACTTAACATTCAAGAAATGTGTCTGCTTCCTCCTGCCAGCCCAGCTTCTTCTGCCACTTGTTTCAGACACAGGTAAGAGGGCTAAGGATTACTTTCCTTCCGCACATCTCCAAAACATGAAGACCACAATCTACTATTTACCTCATTTCTGGTGAAGTTTTGAGATTTAAGATCATAAATGTATTTTATACTTTTAATTCTTTTTTTGTATGTGAGTATTCAGTACACGGTCTATACGGTCTTACTACACAGATTGGACTTGTAGTGATTCCCTTATTTTCAGCACCCCAAGCGCTGCAATTACAGGTGCGTGCCACCATGCCCAGTCTCTGTCACTACACCACACCCCGGGGGCGGGGTCCCTCCGTCTGCCTAAGCAGGTGCTTCAGTCTGCTGAGCTATCTGGCCAGCTCTATACTTTCAATTTTTAAAGAAGTACAACTGGACAATTTTAGTTTTAAAATCTGTGGATTTTAAACTGCATAAGGACACTTGTGTTTATCACTAACATTTCATGTGGAAAAGAATGCTATTCATGGCAAGCTTAGAGCTCAAGGAAAGCTCTGGGGGTACAGCTCAGCGGAAGAGTGTCTACTGAATATTGACGTGTGTTTGTTACATTAAAAATTGTACCACAGCTTCTGCCTCCAATCTTAACATCTCCTGCATCGGGAACACGTGGGAATTCTCCTGGTTCTGAGCACTATTTTCTCAAGCTTCTTAAAAGGTTAGGGGTTAGGAGGATGCAGTCACACCACTCAGTTTTGGAAATGTTCCTGGCTGCGTATGTGAATGCGCTTCCTGAACTCATGCTGGCAGCTGAAACTTGACATTGGACTTGATGGACCTACAGGCTACGTGACCTAGAGAATCAGACTCGTCGTGGCCAGGTGCTCCATGTCGTCATTAAATCTTCTTTGAAGTCAGAAAAGCAGATAACTGCTTTAAAGGCTTTACCATGAATTCAGAAAAGGAAATACCACTGTCTTTTGGTACTCGAAGGGCACTTGGACTCCATCACTGGAAGTCCGCAGGTGCTGCTGGCCCTATGTGAAATGGTGCAGTGTTTTCATACAACCCACACACATTTCCCCTTTGTGTCTAGATTACTTGTGGCACCCAGCATCACGTGCACGCTACACAGGGAGTTGTTACCCTGTATCACTTGGTGCAAGGACCATGGAAATGTTCGGACTGAGTGGTGGGTAGGGGTGAGTGGATGTGGGTTTGCAGCTTGGGGTGAAGCCTGCAGCTGGGATGAAGGGACAGCTAGGAAGACCAGGACATGCCAGGGGTTGTCTTGCAGGGAGACCAGGATTCTCTCAGTTGCCCTGATTTGACTATTTGAAAAATAAGTAAATATTTTAGTTAAATCCTGGGTTTTCTTTTAAATTTTTGACATAGGGTCTCATTATGCAGCTTGGACTCATAGTAATCTTCCTGTCTCAGCCTTCTTATTGCTGGTATTACAGGTGTGCATCACCACTCCCAGTTTCAGTGGCTGGTACACCATGCCTGTAGTTCTGGGGCTGGCATGGCATGTGGTACCAGGGATGGAACTCAGCTCCTTGCACTTGTCAGACTGGTGCTTAGACCACCACACTTTCTCTCCAGCCCTAAACACTGGTTTTGCATAGGATAAATAAAACTCACTAAGCAAACTCATCTTTTAGAAAACATTTAAAATGGTGCAGCCACCCTTGGAAACCGGATGGCAGCTCTTTGAAAAGCGAAACATAGAATCACCAAGACCCAGCAATGGCACCCTCGTACCCAAGGAGGAACAGAAATATATGCCCAGTGTCTTAGTTATTCTTCTCTCATTGCTGGGACAAATACCGACATTCAAAATGAGGGAAGGAAAGGTTTATTTAGCTCACAGTTACTGCAGGTTTCAGTCCATACTTGGCTGACTCCAAGGCAGACTGGCATGTGGCAGAGGGCAGCAGTTCCTGGCAGCAGAACAGTTGCAACAGAGGCAGCCAACCATCCAGGGCAACAGAGAGAGGGTCTGTTTCTCTGTCTCTCTTATAAGACATTCAGGCTCTCTGCCTCAGGATATCTACCTCAGACAACATCCATATTCCCAGCAGTACTAAAATCCATAATCCCAGCAGTACTAAGACACATAATCCCTGTGGATCATGAGTTAGTCTCAAACTCTAGAACTGCATTAGGCTTTGGGGGGACAACTAGACACAAACCGTAACACCCAGAAACAGTCTCCCACACACACATGCACATCAGCATGAGTGAGAGCAGCAAACCTGAGGGATACGAGTGTCCTTGCTTGAACATGCTAGATGAGGTGCTGACCTGACACGGAGGCATAGAGTCCTGGTGCGTCCTCAACCATGAAGAACCCGACAAGCGCTGGTCACAAAGGCGTCAGCCTCCTGTTCCCTCTATGCAAGATGCGGGAAGAGGCAACTCCACAGAGAGAAGCCTGCAGTCGCCTGGGTAAGGACACAAGGGGCTGGAGGAAGAAAGCTAAAATATGGGGTTCCTTCATGGTGAAAGAGACAAACTGCAGCTGTGGCTATGTAAGCGCAAATGGCTGACGGAGCTGTGAGATCGTCCGTGTCACACAGCAGAACTGTGGCCTGGGAATTCCACTTTCGGAAGCTGTTGCAGAGGCACCAGCTTAGCGGACAAGTGCATGGCAGCACTGGCTTTTCTGCTTTTACCAGAGAGCCATTTGCCTGATCCAGCTTTCCAGGACTCTTGGCTCTTTACAAAGACAGAAGGGCGAAGTCTTCCATCCACTGCTTTTTAATGAACTCATTCTTACCGTAGTAAGCATGGATGAAGGTTTCCTATGCACTTGCATGTCGTCTAAGGTTGTGGCGCAGCATGAAGTGCCGGAAGCTGAGGCCGGAAGCCAGGAGCAGTGGGGCTGAGGCCGCACCGTGCCTTGAGCTCTCAGGCCGGCAGCGAAGAGGCTGCATCCTGCTCATCTGCGCCATGGGAGCTGCAGCCTCCGCTCCCTGTCCTAACTGTTGGCCCCACGTGACAGCCCTCTGGTCACAGCTGAGCTCCGGGCGAGGCCTGTAGTGCCCCAAGGCACTGGGCCAGAGGACGGTCATGGCTCAGGGAGAGAGCTCAGAAGCCCTAGCGCCAGGCCGGCCGCTGCACAGGGAGAGGCCAGTGGCAGGGAGGCAGCAGCCAGAGCACAGGGGCCTCTGGGGAGTGGCCGGGCCTGGCCGCAGCCCACTTGGCTTTAGCATCGCTCAGGGACCTGTGGCCAGCCGTGGACGCCCAGGCCCCCATGTGACCCTGCCCAAGTCGAGCCTTAGGACCAAGGGGTGAGGGTGGGATTCCCGGCTGTGTCTCCACACGCTGAATATTTACGTGGTTTGTGATGCGTGGGTTTACAAGCTGTAAGCATTACTACTTTTGCGACTTATTTAAAAAGCTACTATTAAGGTATACTGATATTTTGATGAATTAAATATAGCTGTTTTGAAAAACATAAATAGGTTATAGTTGTAGATTTTTTTTGAACTGAGAATTGAACTCAGGCCCTTGCATTTGCTGTACTTCTTTTTTAACTAAGTGCTTTATAACTTTTTTGCATGGATTTGAATGTTTCAATCAGTTGTGAAATCTCATGGGGAATAGTTTAATGACCACCTAGTGCTTCACCTGGTGAGGAGGCCATCATTTAATTTTCTAGGTCATTTTGGATACTGAGCTTGTTTCCTAACTTTGCTAAGCATTGTGCGAATGAAAACTTTTCTGCATCGTTTTCTCCATCACCGATTCCTGGATGAGCAGTTGCGCCAGGCACCTGTGTTGTTTACCAGAGCTCTGGCGATAGTCCCAGACCGGCCCAGAGAAGGACCCAAGCCCTCCACAGCTCAGGGACAGCACTGCGGCTAGCCCAGGGGCTCAGTTCCCGGAGCGCGAGTTCCAAGGAAGCCATCGCCCTGCTCCTCCTGGAGCGGAGCTCGAAGAAGGCAGCCTGCAGCCCCCGGGCAGCGGAGAGGCTTGTGGAGCAGTGGGGAGGAAGCCAAGCGCATCTGTCCTGAGTCCCTGTTTCCAGCTTCCTACTTTTCACTCCAAAACAAATCCCTGACTTAAAGTTTCAGTGTAAGCCGGATTCAGTAGTCGTGAACGGCAGGGGACTGTGAGCTGTGTGCACGCTTAGAAACTGGAATTGGGCCTTTGTACTTGAGAACATACAATGCCTCTTTCATTGTGTGGATTTTCTCTATAATCTACAGTGCAATCTTGCGATGCTTTCCACATACGAGCACTGTATCCCTCCTAATACACACTTTTGAACTTCTGCTGGGCTTCCGTGGCGCTGTTCTGGCCGCTTTTTCTCGCTTCACGATCCCACTGCTCTGTAACACGTTGCCACAATTCCAGAGTTTAAGTCAACGTGAAGCTTCCGTCTTGCAGTTCTGCAGGGCAGAGTCCAGAGGCGTCTCTCTGGGCTGGAGGCCAGCAGGCTGGGGTCTCCTGCAAGCTGAGGCAGGGGTCTTCCCTGCCCCTGCCTGGGGCTACCCCAGCTGCTGGCCGCTGGTCCCTGAGTCATCTCATTTCTGGCCAGCTGGCTTCACATATTCGCAGGGTGCGGGGACAAAGACAGAATTTCCAGGAAGCCGTGCTCCCCTCGCTGCTCCCCATCCGGCACAGCAGATGCCTGCGCCGTGGGTGCCGGCCACGTAAAAGCTTTCCCCATGCTCACTGAACGACTGTGTCCAGCCTGCTTAGCGCCGGCTCGGGTGTGTGCGCCTCCGCTATCCTCCTGCCCCCAGCAGCTGCGAGCTCGAGGTTATCAGTGACTCACACTCTGCGAATCCCGAGGTTAGCTCCTGCCCTCTGCGGGCCTGGCTGCTGACGGCCATGAAGTCCCAGTCAGCTTCGGCATGGCTCCTTGCTACAGTGCCATGCAGGTAGGGCCCGTGTGGGCCGCTCCACTCCATCCCTTTCTGACCTCAGCGCCTCTGAATAATGGTCCCACTATCCTGTGGAGCCTAAGCGCTGTCCCTTGGTTGCTTTGCATACAGCTGGCAGATGAGAGCACAGAACACGGAGAAGATGGGGCAAGACTGAGCTTTCTAAAGGAGCTCGGGTGCGAGGAAGGAGGTGTGGGGCGCCTGCCACGCACCACCTGCTGACCAGGCCCACTGACCCCCAGAACCACTGGCTGCGACGGACCTCAAACCGAGCAGGGTGGCCAGACAAGCAGAGAACCGAGTCTGGAAGGGCACGAGCTGCCTCTGGAGCATCACATCCCAGCACCGGCTGCTGCCACAGGTGCCTTCTGGGACCGCGCTGCTGCCTGAGGCCACCCCAGAGGTTCCCGGAAATGCTGGGCAGCTCCAGAGCCAGTGTTCTTCGTGATAAGCTTAGGAAACTTGTGATGACTTCATTTTGCGTACTCTTGTTATCATTCTGTGTACTCCTGCTATTCTCTCTCCCCAAGTTCATTTTATCTTCCACTCTTGATGAGGGCCTTAGTTGAGTTTACTTGACTTTTACCCTGGCGCCCCACTGTCCCTTGCTCCTCATCCTGGGACTCCATGATCTGCTGCGAACCCAAGGGTGCACGTTACTAACCCACACATGCGCCTTCAAAGGCTGTGCTTTTAGCCCCAGATGAGACCTTAACTGTGCCCACTTCTCTGCAGACCTCAGCCCACGGGACACAGCTTTCATTGGTCCACACCCACAGGCCAGAGGTGGACGCGGCGGTTCCTAAACAGAAATGCAGTGTGTTTCTGCAAGCCTGATCCTCAGCAGTTTTATTCTGAGCTGTGGCCATAGACATCAGTACTAACGGTCTCACTGCTACCAGTAATAACGGTGCTGATGATTGCTGGTAGCAGCTGCTGATCGATTCGCCAAGTTCCAGAGTAAGGGTTTACATAGGTTTACTCAATCCACAAAGTAAGTTCTTTTCCCTGTACTTTTAAAGAAAACATTAACTCTGCTTTTTACCTGTAAAATACTAATCTTGTCCAATCTCGTAAGGATTATCTGTGGGCTTATTTTGCCACACTTGATCTTGCAAACACCCCTTTGCACCATTTGACCCAAGCATCGCCCTTCTCGGTGTCTTCCCCAAAGACTTAGAGACACTGCATTGCACTGATGCCCACGTTTGCACACCCATGCTTATGCTCACGTTTGCACACTCATGCTTATGCCCACGTTTGCACACCCATGCTTATAGCTGTGTGGATCCTAATAGCTAAATCTTGGAAATAGCCTATATGCTCGTTAAAAGACAAATGGATGAAGAAAATGTGGTATTTATACACAATGGAATATCATTCTTCCATAAAGGAAGACAAATGAGTCATTTATAGGAAAACGGATGCTCCTTGAGACCATAATGTCAAGTGAAATAAATAGGATGCGCAAGCTTCGATACCACAAAACCTCTATGAGAAACTCAAAGTATAAATGAAGAGCAAAATAGAAGGCTGAATAGGAAGCAAGAGCTAGATCCTTCTGAAATGGGGAGGGGAGCAAAGATGGAGGAGAGAAGAGGAAAAAAAGAACCGAGGTGTGCCGTGCACCTGGGCCAATGCCACGCAAACTACGTGCCACTAAAAGCAGAAGCACAGAAGAGCCCTGGATGGGAAGGCTGACAGCAGACCTGGATCGATGCCAATTACCAGCCCAAGTGCTCAGTACCTGTGAGGAGGCTGGGTGAGATACTCCGGGAAACCAATGCTTCTTCCACTTTATGAAGGCAAAACAAGGGCCAACAAATAGCTCAGCATACTAAAAAAGCACCCGTAAGCAGGCATAGGGGCAGAGGTTCGATCCCCGGGGCTGCCATATCAGCCCCAGCCCTGGGGCATGCTGAGACTGCAATTGAGACTGGGCATGGTGGCGCGTAGCTGTAATCCCAGCTCTTGGGAGGCTGTAAACAAGGGGATCACTGTGAGTCTGATCTAGTAGTGAGACCCTAAACACCCTGTAGATCCTTCCCCAAAATAAAACAAAAAACAACAACAGCAAAAGGAAACCATAGGCATAGAAGAATTCTGTTAAGATCACAAGTGGAAGTCACAAGGATTCACAATTGGAAGAACAAGACCACAGATGTCCCCAGCATGACAGAGGGGCACCAGGCTCCCGTGATGCCACCATTCCCCAATTCTCTTGGTTCCTGGACTCTCCTGCATACTGACCACTCTGCCCAGCCCTGAATCTATTTTATAAAATCATAATTTTTTAAAATTAGAAATGGAGTACAGTTTTTGCATGTGCATTAAAAATGAGCTCTTCAATAAAATTATTACTTGAGACTAACAAAAAAGAACAAAATACTTAGGCCTAAATTTAACCAAGGATGTAAAAGAGCTATACTAGGAAAAGTATGAAACATCAATGAAAAGATGGAAGATAATACTAATAAATAGTAAAATATTCTACACTCATGGATTAGAAAACTATGGTTAAAATGTCCCTAATGGCCAAAGTGATTTCAGATTCTAGTCACTCCCTATTAAATTCCAGTGGCAATTTCACAGAACTATGAAAACCAATCTCATGGAAGCATAAAAGGCTCCAAACGATCAAAACGAAAATGAGAAGACTTCGCTCCCTGACTGCTGATTGTATCCCAGAGCTATGGGTATTAAAACAGTATGGCGCTGGCATCTAAACAGACACAGGGATAAATAGAACAAGACAGAAAACTCAGAGAGAAACCCAAGCACGTCTGCTCCATCAGTTCTCAACAAGGACCCCACGAGCCCTAGAGAGGGTGCCCTCTTCCATGGTCATCGCTGAGCCAAGTGGATGTTGGGCTGCCACACAGTGAACGTGGTCCCCAGGATCACACCACACCCAGAGCTCAGCTCATACTGAGCCACACATTTCCTGCTAAGTACGAAGATGTGAAATCCCTTCAAGCAAACAGGGGAAAGTTTGATGCTGGCCTTGGCTGTGACTTTTGGGTATGACACCAAAAGCTCAGGGTACAAAAAGCCAAAGTAAATAATTGTGACAACATCGAGCTGAAACTATTGTTCCCAGCAAGGGATCATCATTAATCACCGAGGAATGGCACAACAAAGCCCACGCGCTGCCTGCTGTACCCACCACCTGCCGTCATCACAGAGAGAGAGCAGGAGTGTGGAAGGCGGGTCGCAGGGGACGCTGGCACTGAGGCTGTGGATGTGATTGGTATAGACGTGGAGGCTCTTCTCAGGTCCGGCAAATTAAATAGGAGGAGCCGGTGGCCCGGAATCCCTCCCTGGGGTGAGAATGCACCTGCAGGAGGTGAAACTGGTGCCCTGTGGGGAGGCGTGTCCTCCACCTGATGAGCCATTGTTCTCAGTGACTGCAATGTGGGGGTCACCCAGTGAACACAGAGGGAACACACCGCACAGCACTGCATGAAGCCCTTCGGGTGTGGGTTTATAACAGACCACGACTCAGCCTTCATACGGAGGGAAACCTAGCTATGCGCAGTGATGAACCTGAAAGACAGAACGCTCAGGGAGCCCAGCTAGGCACAGAGAGAGAGACAGGATGTGCTCACACTTAGGGGCAAAACA
>PVKN010040797.1:0-10660 GCA_004027915.1 Capromys pilorides
ATATATATATATATATATATATATATATATATATATATATATATATTCCACCCTCTGCACTGGACTCACAGGTATTGACAAATCAAAATCGGAATTTAGCCACTTCTATCATCGGATCTATGACTCAGATTTCATCTATTCTTAACTTCTCCTTCCTCTGCAAGATCATGATGTTCCTCCTCTGGTGGAATGTCGATGCCTGTAGCTGACCTTAGACGTCGTGTTGGTCCTGCCCGTATGGTCCCAGAATGAGCAGCAGACCATCACCTGAATGCTGATGTAATTTGTATTGAAAAGCCGGTTTGTGTCAGACTCGCATCGATGCAATTAATGGACTGTGAGCTGCTACCAATTGCTATAGGGATGTTGCAGAACAAACATACAGACTCATGGCCCAGAAGCTGTCAGGTGGTCAGAATAAGGCACAAAAGCAAACTGAACAAAAGATCGTACTCAGTAGTGGTTTATGGCTTGGTTTCTTTACATTTTGAATTGAATTTGCGTGGAAAATTTCTAATACCATGGCCTGTAGATTCTTTTTATTTAAAGAGTAGCATTCTATGAGAATAAACAACAGTGTACAAGCTACTTAAAATGGTTAAAAAAAAAATGCAGAGAGACAGTTACTTTTCTGTTCCATTTTCTATTATCTGTACTGTTTTGAATCATGTCCTGTATATTGTGAGCAATATGTTATCTCAAATGAGACTGTAAAGGAAAGTTCAAGTGAACTTGAAGTTGTACATTTGGATTTAGATAAAAATAATGCTGTTTGTATAAATCATTCTCTTTACCTACTAATGTTGCTCTACTTGCAAAAAAAAAAAAAAAGAAAAGAAACATTTTTCCATTGTTTTCACTCATCTATATTTTCCTAGGACATGAAGGCAGAAGTAATGATTGTTCTAAGTTATTGAAAAACTGACATTTCTTGGCCATCTTCCTCTACTCCTTTGGGGTCATGAGTGAAAGGTCAATATTTATGCATTGACAATATATATTGACTTTGCTTCTTCACTGCTTTAACTGTGTTTTATACTGGACCTAATTGAGCCCAACCACTGTGAATTCTTATGATTTCCATTTTTCTGTAAAAACCGTGCTCAGTAGAATTTACTGTAGGAAGAAAAATAGTCCATTTTACTTGGATAGGTAAAGTTGACCCTGGAATTCCTGGAAGTTCTCTGGGTGGGGAAGAGGATAGGAAACCAGGCAGTGCCCTTCTTCCATCAGGCGGTCTTCACAGAATTCTGCACTGCTATTAACCCACTTCAAGTAATGTAAGTGATATTTTAAATACTTGGCATAGTGTTACAAGTTTCTGTTAGATCCTGAAATGGAGAGTACCTAAAATGATTAATGAATTTCATTATGTCTGAAGCCTCGATTAGGAATCATAGCCATGAGCCATATTTCCTAGATTTCTGTAAGTGGAGCCAGAGGGAGTACTTTATTTTACATAGTTCATTCTCTTCCTAGTTTGAAAATGTAAAGATTTCTTCTATTTTATTTTATTTATTTACTTATTTTTGTCTTTTCGAGACAAGGTCTCCCTATGCATTTCAGGCTGGCCTCAAACTCACTTTTGTAGCCCAGGCTGGCATCGAATTCGCACTGATCCTCCTGCCTTAGCCTTCCAAGTCTCCTTTAATTGGAAAAGAGATCTAATAGAGGGGCATTGCTTCAAAGGTATTTTTCCTTCATAAATATTTTTCTGCTGTATTGCCCTTCTCGGAAGACAGATAGCAAACAATGCTCTATGATCATTTATGACATCATGCACTGCATTATGAACTGATATCTATGCTGTAGATACATTTCTGTCTGCTTATTCTATTCGCTTCACTGATTTGCTTAATGTTAAATAGGCCTCAAAACAGAGCAAACATAAGTTAAAAATCAGGGATATGTGTACGAAAGGAAAACAGACAAAATCCTAGACTAATGTATTTTCATTTTACAACATGAGTTCTAATGACCTGGAAATAATATCTGCAATAAAACAAAATAAAAAAATGCCTATTGGAACATCTCTGATTTCCATATTTTGATATGCTCAATCAAGAGACATCACCCTCTTATGTGAATAGTATGACAAAGAAATGTCTCCATAATTCCAGAATCTTTTGCAATGGATACAAGACAAGCTAACATCACTGAATGTATATGGAATTTTGAAGTGACAGCATTATAGTTGCCTAGTGAAGTCCAAATGACAGTGAGGAGCCTAATATCTCCACGTACAGTCATGTCACCAAGGGAGGCTTAGTTATTAGCCATGAATCTCTAGTAGCAAAGAGAATAAATATGCCCCAGTGCAAAAATGAAGGTCAATGAGGTAAATCAAAATAATACTTTCTTACAATTATCAATATATTAAGGGCAATCCCAGAAACTTACAATTGTGCATGTATGGAGAAACTCAATATAAAAAAATAAAACCCATATCCAGAAATAGGTTTGATGATTTAACAACAATCCAGTGCCTTTAATGAACAAACCGTCTAATTTTAAGTTTGTGACAATCGTTGAAGGTCGATCTTGCGAGCCAACAGGCACGCAAGCTGTGCAGGATGACAGGATTTAAAGCAGGCAAGGGAATTGCTATAATAAAGCCCCATCATTTGGCATACAGTAAAAGAAAACATGAAGAAACTTCATTAGATATTCCACACACCCAATCTGTACGCATCAGAGAGCAAAGTCCTGACCTAGGGGTAGGTAACTGGTTCTTACTGTGGATCAAAATGGAAAAGCTAAATAGAGAAGAATGAAAACTCCAACAATGAGAGCATCAGAGAAGACTAATGTGATGAGTTGTGTAAAAATAAGTATTGAAAACTATCCTCATGTGAGCATGTGTTTACCAGGTTGCTGCAGCTTTACTAAGTTAACAGAGTAAGTTATGTGAATGTCAGCAAAATAACCTACTTTGTGTGGCCGCTCGACACAGGGGCTGAAAATAAAAATAGGCTGCACTACGTATGTTACCTGGTGTCCTGCGTGTGCACCTCTGATAACTTTCACAAAGAACCTACAGGCACTGGGAATATTGAAGAATTTGACAAGAAATATAGGCTGAAACAAATAGGGACTGAAATTTTTAAGGAAAGATCACCAAGAAAGATAGACTAAAAAAGACAGACATAAAAACAGTCACCCACATTTATTTCTAGGCTTGACCGTGTGGCATGACAGCCGTGACAGTCTCTGGCACATGGACAGTCTGGGGACTATGGTCTGTTTTTTCTCAACAGAAGTAGTACTAGGCATGGGCTTCTGTAATAGCAACTGCTAGCGTGTGAGGAAAATGGAGCTTCCGGGAAAAATAAATCAGTTCACCAAAGAACGCATTACTCATCTGGAAGGCTTAGTCACTACATAGAAAGTATAGTAATTGTCCTCCACACAGAGTCCACTCTTACACCTTCTCTTTTGTTTTCTTTTTGCCTTAGCTGTAAATTTGAGATAGTGAGGCGAGGTTGCTCTCCTGTTAACTTAATGTGATGTTGCTCAGACTATGAATTAAACACCTACCATGCACCCTTAATCAAGTCCTGAAAACCTGTTCTAGAATCAGGTGCCAACTGAGCTCTACCGAATCTACATTTTCACAAGATCTCACAGTGACGTGTAGGCCTGTTAGCCTTATAAGCAGGGTGACCTGTAGTCAGTTGATCATGTTTCCTAAGTTTAACCCACAATGCTGTGAAGCTCAAGCTGAGGTAGTCTCATGATCTTTAGAGTACTGAGACTGCTTCAGCTGTAGTCTGTCGTCAGTCCGTCTGTCTGCAGACCTATCTTTCCATCTGCCAAGACTCCTTCAAAGGTACAACAGAACACCATTCACAATATAATTCAAATTTAATTCAGATTAAAAAATGGATGGTGAACTATTCAAAAGAAGAGACAATCTGATGAGGGAAGGAGAATAGAAGGAAGGGAAAAAGAAAAAAAGATGTTTAACACAAAATAGTTAAGATAGCAATAGTTGCCAGGATATAGCTCAGTGGCATAAATGCCTGCGTGGCAAGTACAAGGTCCTCAGTTCAATTCCCAGTATAAAAAGGAAAACCAGAAAGAAAAGAAAGAGTGTTGTAGTTGCAGTTACACAGCCACTTGATCTTTTAATTCAGTGAAAGGAAAGGTTTGTGCTAACATTGTTTGGCCAAGATATCAAACCCATATCTTATACAGTGAATAGCTATTATGAAGATGACAATAGACAATGTATTAATTATTGTAATATGCTAATATATTGATGTTTTGTTGCTAATTTTATTTTTCTCTTTAAAAAGCAGTACAGCAGGAAACTGCATTTAAAATAGCTTTTACATATTGACTGGAATAAATACAAGAACATAAACTATAAGGGCTTATGGTGTCACATATAGCAAGCATGTGAGGACATTTATTAGCAGTATAAGAAGGTTTCTAGGGAGAATAGAGGAATTTGGAGGCAGGAGAGAAGAACTTAGGCTTTGAGTTTTTATTGTTGTCAGGGTGGAGTGAGGAATCCCACCTCCTTCAGGGGCTTGTGTAATTCAAACCTGATGCTGAGATGAAAAGTTGGCATGACAGGGCTTTATTAGTTTTCCTACAGGGAGGACAGGGAGAGAGGGGTGAGATTTAGAAGTTGTCAATCAAAACGTGTCAAAATTGGGGTCAATCCTTGAAACACTTTGATTTTGAAATTTGCCTTCTGACTGGTTTGCCATTTTGCATTTAATCAAGTTGAAAATGCTTAAGTAAACCTTTTGGTGCTTTATCAAGGCAAAAGTCTGAAGCTGGATGAAAAATTAAGGTTTTTTAATATGTTGAGGGAGAGGTTCTGAAATGTTTATTCTGAGAAGTAAACTCGTGGCTTTGGTCACTAAGAGGGACATCTAAGAATCTGAATTGGGCCAGCACTGTCACAATGAGGCTTTATA
Organism: Capromys pilorides; assembly: GCA_004027915.1. Classification (NCBI taxonomy): domain Eukaryota; kingdom Metazoa; phylum Chordata; class Mammalia; order Rodentia; family Capromyidae; genus Capromys; species Capromys pilorides. The sequence goes on from PVKN010040797.1 coordinate 4,932, forward strand.
TCATAGTCTTAGTAGGCATACACATATGTGTGACTGTGAGTTACATTTTGGGTACTTATGAGGTCAGAGATTCCCAGAATTATTTATCCAAAAGGCAGGCTTTTGTAAATAATTGTTAATGCTATAAGGACCTATATGAGATAATCAGACAATTTACCCTAGCTGGCAAGTCCATGTACATGTGCAAATGGGGAAGATGTTGGCCAAGATACTCAGGGCTAAGACTACTTGGGTTCAGGCAATTGTGTTCACCCTAGTGGCCTGTCCCTAATAAGGGCATTTGAAATGAGGGGTGAACAAGTAGTGCTCCACTAAGCTGAAGATCATAAATGTGATGGAGGAGGTGATACGAAATACACAGATGCTTGTTATTATTCACTCAGACTCCACAAAGGTGCATCCCGAGAACCAACATTTCCAGGAGGACAGTCGGCTTCTGCATTTGCAAGGCACCGGCATCACCTCTCTGTAGGGTCAGCTATACTGCAGGGACCCATTTTGGCAATAGCCTAGAGGCTCGGGTGGCTGAATTGAGCTTATGAGTTGCTTCCAGGGCCTGAAATACTGAACATGGAGCCAGGACAACCCTGCAGGAGAGGAGAGCTCAGGAGCACACAGTGTGCGAACAGTCATTCTACTCTGATACCATGGAGCGAGGTGGGCAGCTTCATGGGTTGGGCTGTTATAGATATTCCAGGACCTCTAGGAGACATGAAAGGAAAGAATGAAATAGTCACTTGGAGGCATGTCTTGGAAAGTTTATAATCTGAGAGTATTTGTAGAGTTTCTATTTTTATTTGAATCTATCTATCTATCTATCTATCTATCTATCTATCTATCTATCTATCCATCCATCCATCTATCTATCATCTATGTGGTCATGCCAAATTTAACCCAGGAGCTTCATCTTGAGCTTCATCTCTAGGCTGTTTTCATTGAGAATGCATCTTTCAAAGTCACAAGGTTGTCCAGGCTTGGCTCCAATTTATGGTCCTGCTTCATAATCCCAGAATGCTGGGATTATAAATGTATTACTACAACCCACTCTAGAGAATTTGTGAATGGAAAAGTCTACTATATAATATGAGACAATTAGCAAGTAGCATACAAAGTAGGCTTATGTGACATTTGTAAGCTAAAAATATAGTTCCCGTACAACTAGGGATCTTAAAGATGTGACATAATATGTGACATTTGGTGAGACTCAGCTCAGGGTACAATCTTCTGTATCTAGAATTCCCTTCTTTCCATCCTCCTCCACACTCTCCTTCTTTCTCCTTTTTATGGTTACTAGCTGTGGTAGTTGATACATTGTGCCAACTTGAGGAAACTTGGCTAGATAGGCTCTGCCAGTTCTGGGTTATGGGGGTCCCATCCTGCAGGATGTGACTGGCCTGTCCTGGGACGTGATTGGTCCCACCCTGGGGTGTGATTGATTCAACCCTAGGACCAAATGGGCCACCCCAGAGTGATGCAATACAAAAAGAATATAAAAAGGAGCTGAGGAAGACTTTGCCCCAGCCTGGCCCGGCCCTGCTTCCTTGGAGAAGTCCTGGTCTTTGGAGGAGCTTGATCTTTACAGCCATGCCACTTTGGAGGAGCTCTGATCCTCAAGATCCTCACAGTGGACCGCTGGTGCAGAATGTGGAAGAGAGAGACTTGATGGATGCCGCAGCTGCTGCCCCTCCTCTGCTCTTCATTGTTTTCTGTTGCCAAGAATTTATGTTATTTGCCTTGGAGCCAGTGGAGAAGGAACTGAAACCTCCTAAACTGTGAGCTCAATGCACCTTTCCTTCCTTCAGGATCGGGCATTCGTTCTAGCAACGAGTAAAAACTAAGACACTGGGTATATTTTGGGAAACTGCTCTCTGTCTTGCTCATATTTATAGTTTTTTTTTTTTTTTTTTTTTTGCAGGGAGCTTCAAACCAGTAATATCAGAGATACATCCTTCTCCCATAGCAGTGGCTTAATGAACCTCTTGTTGATGGCACCTGGTAATCCCGAGTGTCCAAACTCTGTGGAAACGCTGGCAGCCGTGATATTTTGTAGAACCATAGTGACTCCCCCCACAAAAACATATCTCTTTTTCTCTATTCTGTTTGCTTATTTGTTCATTAATGATTTATATTTCAGAAGGCACCACACCATGGCTTCACAGCCTGTGTGAAGTATGTCTTTCCTTGTATGCTGTAAGAAATAGTGGTTCACGTGCACCTCCTTGCCTGGACTCCGTGGCCCACTCAGCCAGACCTGTAGGCAAGACTGGTGTGGCATGTGGTGCCAAGGGTCAAACTGTGGTCCCTGTGCTTGCCTAAATTCGTCAAAACAGGTGCTTTAAAACATTCAGAATCACTCAATTTGGTTCTAATCTCACTGAAAATCACAGAGATAGGTCTTCTACTTTTTTAAGTTGCTGCTCTGAAATTTCTTGGCTCCCATTCTTCTTTTGAGGGCACTGTCTATATGCTCTTTGACTTAAACCATGATGTTCAGAAATTATTCAGAATAATTCATTTAATTTTTTATTATTTATTTATTTATTAATTTTTTTTTAACATGTTTGATTGTTGCAGGGTCTCCCCTGTGGCTCAGAGTCTCATGGTGATTCTCCTGTTTCAGCTTCTCCAGGGCTGGAATTATAGGCACACACCACCATGGCTGGACTCTGTGGCCCACTCAGCCAGCCCTGTGGGCGGGACTGGTGTGGCATGTGGTGCCAGGGTTTCAACTACCGTTCCTGTGCTTGCCTAAGCCTGCTGAAACAGGTGCTTTAAAACACTCAGAATCAGTCAGTTTGGTTCTAATCTCACTGAAAACCACACAGAGGTAGGTCTTCTGCTTTTTAAGTTACTGGTCTGAAATTTCTTGGTTCCCATTCAAAGTTTCATGTTTCTCTTTGAAAGCAATCTTGACTGTGTATTATGAGGGATGGACCTCTTCGTTAGACCACCAACACAAAATAAATTTGATATTCTTTCAGATATACATGTCCAGAAGGAGTCATTTATATCCTTTCCCAAACAAAAATGTGTTGATTACAGCCGCTTCCTAGACCAATTATTAAATGGAAATTTAACCTATACAATAAATAATTGGAATAACAGACAAACAAAGGTAAAGATATATAGGTACATGATAGATGAATAATAATAAAAAAAATCTGAATCCACTTACTTCTTCTTTTTGTTGACTGTTGGCTATTAGAGACCACGTAGCTCTGTCTTATCTTCTATCCCGTATCTGGGCTATCTGCCCAGAAAGTCCAGAGCTCTGTCTCCATGGTACCTTTGGTCCCGGGGAACTCATTCCCTCTTGTGAATATGTCATCTCTGTGCCACCCATTATTCTCAGTAAAAATGCCACACAAGTGTCCGTTTTGTGCTCTGTCAAAACATTTTCAGACCTACTTGTTAGTCTCTGCTCTTCCCAGAAAGCTTTATTCCCTAAGTGATAAAATGAATCTTTTATCATCCTACTGGTGACTGCCAGCATCGACATAGTACTGACAGCTCCCATCCGCTTGGGGGCGGGGCTGTCCCCTGCTCTGCAGAGAAGTCACCCTGACCAGCACAGTGATCAGGAGCTCTAGACAACCTTTGCAACTGGAAGAAAAGATCTTCCTTTGCCTGCTAGCTCATTCGCCTGAGTGCAAACTCACTTCTAATTTAAAGTGTGCCCCTCTAAGCTGCATTTGCTGAGGTGCACTCAGCTGCCCTTATATATCTTCCTAATTTAGAAGTTTGATATTTGGCACTGGGGGACAAGAGGATAACTTGTCCAATTCCAGCTTGCAGGAAGGAAACTTACTCTGTGACCCACTGCTTGTGTGTCTCTATGGGGAGACTCTACAACAACCAAATACATTAAAGCATAGCAATGAAAATAAATAATTAAATAAAGAATAATAAAATAATTAGGGTGGTTGTAAATGAATGTTTGATTCTCGATAATTTCTGAACATTGTAGTTTAAGTCAAAGAGCACGTACACTTTGCCTTTAAAAGAAGAATCAAGATAATTCTTCATATCAATGAATAGTGTGCCATTTACTAGTACTAAACAGCTGTCAGTAATGGAAGTTTCAACAGTGAAAATAGCTGTTAATATCTTGCAGGGATTGAAAATCTTTTTTTTTTTTTTTTTTTTTTTTTTGGCAGTACTGGTGATCAAAGTTGGGACCTTACACTTACCAGGCAGGCACTTACACCACCGAGCTATTTCCCAGGTCCTGAGGGACTGAAGATATTTGTTTTCTCCATTAGATTCAAAAAAATATTTCTATCTGAATGTTTAACTCATTTTTCCAACACATGATATCATTTGCTTACAACTGGGAATCCATGTCTGGGTGGCAAAATGACAGGTGCAAGAGTAAAAGCTACGTGAACTGAGTGGATCCTTTGTTTATCTTTCCGAGAGTGGATGGGTCAAGATTCTTTCATTCCTCATTTCATTAAAATCAGGAATAAATCACTTAGATTGCACAACCCTTGAATGTGCTTGTATACTTAACTGGAAGAAAAAGAAACACGAGTGGGTTACTGAGGGTCTCGGTTACTCTTTTCTTGTTGCTGGGACAAATACCTGACACCCAAGATGAAGGAAGGAAAGGTTTATTCAGCTCACAGTTACTGCAGGTGTCAGTCCATACTTGGCTGGCTCCAAGACAGAGGGGCCCATGCCAGAGAACAGCAGTTCATGGCAGGAGGAAAGAGCAGAGAGGAGTCAAGGGAGGAGTAGCAGCAACAATATGGCAACTGAGACAACAGAGAGGGAGTCTGTCTCTCTGTCTCTTATGTAACATTCAAGCTATCTGACCCAAGTTGGGGGAAGTACTCACATCCATAATCGCAGCAGTACTAAGACCCATAATCCCAGTAGATCATGAGTTAATCTCAAACTCTAGGATTCCCAGCCCCATGAGTATGAGGCTTTGTAGGGACAACTGACCACAAACTGTAACACTGAGGAACATATGTAAGACTTGTGTTACTGAAGACATGTAAGAATATATGTAATATCACTATGGGTCTGAATTCCAAATTCCACATGCAAGTGATAAAGTGCTCATGTATGTATTATCCTCTCTATTGAGTATAAATGTTCCTGAAATTACAGGATCTTACTAAATTGCATTTGGCAATAAAAAACCCTTGTCACAATGCAGCATTGTAAATATTGAATAAAAACACTTTAGGAATTCAATTCTAAATTTGCTTTTTTATTATCATTTTAATCTTGAAAAACATAAAATTTATATGATATTACAGATTAAAGTGATCATACTTCATCATGTTCTTAACTAAAATAGAAGTAAACATGAATTTATGAAGGAAATACAACTATATTTAGCATCAAAGAGAAATAATAAAAACACAGCACTAATTTTGCTGTTCTCTATCTGGATTTATACAATTTTCATATGCATTATCCTCATGATATACTGTGATTCCACATGAATCCCTCGCTGCCCTTGCTCACATGGAGCTTTGTCATCTCTCTGGTTTGCCATCCTATTTTCCTTGCTTCATTGTTTACTGTAATAGCAAGAATTACTGCAATTGTATCTGTCTTCTTGATGAAGAATCTAGATATGTTTTATAAAAGAAGATACCAGTGAAAACGAAGCCTCTGGTCTAAGTTTTGTATTATGTATACTTTTAAATTATTTTTAAATTTTGTAAGGGGAATAAAAAATAATAAAAATCATTAGAAATGATACAGCATTT
>PVKN010040798.1:0-10664 GCA_004027915.1 Capromys pilorides
TCAATGACTGTACAAAATTAGCAATTTCCTATGATTTAAGCTGGCCCTGGGCTTATGAATGTTTAGATATTTTTATAACTTAGCTATTCTCTATAGATATGCTTTTCAAAATACATGAAATTTGTCATGAAAAATAAATTTTTAAAAAGTTTCCAGCAAGCCCTAGACTATTATCAACTGATTGAGAAGGTCCAGTTATTTCTTTATTTATAGCTGGATTTATACTTTTAACTCGGACTCATCCCTGAACAAATTTACTGAGCATGGTCTAGTGATCAGATTAGCAGCTTTCAGTGCTGTTTTAGCCAATCTCAAACTCAGCATATGCATAATACAATTTTAATGACCCAGAACAGCATATTTAGTCATCTAATCCAGGCAGTTTCCCATTAGCCATTTCACTGGAAATCCCCCAGTATGTAATTTCTATCAGCGACTTTATTATGAAGCTCCACTGCTGCAGGCTGGGGGCTGGATCAGAAACCGGATTTGACGATCCCAGCAAATGTTACTTTTCCCACAAAGACTTTCGCAGAGCCTGAAGGCGGAATTTGTTATTCCCTTCTGCTCCTCTCAGAGGCCTTTCCTTGTTTACAAAACGGAGTGGATAGGTTCGCACAGGGAATAAACACGGCAATGCACCTGGAGCTCACGGTAAGTGCTCACAAACATTGGCCCTTCTTCTGCTGGTGTTTGTGTTATTTCCTCATTCACAAGAATTCTTATGCCCTCTTAAGATTCATGCCACAATGTGACAAGGATCAGCTAAGTATATAGCGTGTATAGTGTGACCTCCCTCTGCAGTTTTCAAAGCATGTGGTGTGGTGGGGAGTATGTAGGTGTCACCAGTCTGTATCCTGGGTGCCTAATATTGGTGTGGTCGGTGTGTAATAGGTATACAATGCATGTTTATTATATTTAGTTATGATTGTTTTTATGAATTTATATTCTTTTAAAAGTTAGGCATATATATATATATATATATATATATATATATATATATATATATATATATATACTGGCTCAGCCTGCCCTGGGGGTGGGGCTAGTGCAGCATGTGGTGCCAGGAATCAAACCTCAGTCAGTCCCTGTGGTTGCCTAAGCTTGCCTAAGCAAGCGCTTTAGACAGCTGAGCCATCTTTCCTGCCCAAAAGTTAGGCTTTTCAAATGCATCCTCGGGTTTAGTGCCTTGAAAGCTTCTGGGATTTGCCTCCTCTGCTCTCTCTCTTTCTAGCAAATGCTGCTGGGCTTGCCATTGGCTTCTTTGAGTGTGACCAAAGCCTTCCTGGTGTCCAAAGTCAAGTATCGCAACTTAGTTTCAATATCTTAATTGGTTTTCTTGGAAATTCTACAATCAGGCAACATCTTAGTCCATAAAATAGAAAAAGTGTTTTGAAAGGAAGAGCTGAGTAAAATCTCTGAAAAAAAGAGGGTCTGCCATTTCAAAGTTACTCTCTTTATAGGGCAGGAGGGGGAAAGAGAATAGCAAAGGACTGACTCATTAACTTGTGGTTGCGTTGTTTATGGAGGAATTTTATTGTTGTGCTGACAGAAACTGATCTGTCTGAGAGGTTGGGCTATGATCTCTTGGTTTCTAGGGAGGTCGGATAACAATTTAATTTGATTTGGTGACAGAACTGTAGCATTGTGTGAAACGCCATTTTGTTTTGGATGTAGTCTGTTGGAACTCTAATTTAAAATAATGACTTCCTCTAAGTTCATTTAAAAATTAGGTGTTTGGGGGCAACCCACTAGGGTCCCCCTTCTGTTCCTGTCTTGAACAGAAGCTTTCTTTCCCAATAAATATTCTATTCTAAACCTCCGTCTCGTCCCTAAAATTCGTTCTTCGGTTTTAGAGAACACGAACTCGTCCAAGTGTCTTTCAGGTTGGGAGATCAATTTTTTCTTCGTGCACCATAAGGACATGGGGTTGTAGTGATATGACTCAGAAGCTTACTGTCCCAAGGGAGTAAGGAACAAAGAACCGAAGAGCCTCAGGAAACTGACCCCTTGTAATTCCGGAAAACTGGAGACAGAGACAGGGCTTCATTATGCAATGCAGGCTGGCTTGAAAGTCACTTTGTAGTCCAGACTAGCCTCAAACTCCTGTGATCCTCCTGCCTCAGCTTCCAGAGTACTAGGATTATAGGTGGGCACCACCGCATCCAGAAAATGGTGATTTTTAAGTTCATTCGCCATCAAATACCAGCTAAGCCCATGCATCTCTCAAGTGGAAGGTGATGCGAAGTGTAAAGGTCACCTAAAATTCTGTGTCTTGGACGAGTCTGGCTAAAATAGTTGTGCACTGAGACTTAATATATTAAATTTGAGCATGGAAAAAAAAAATTAGGTGTTTGTAGGACCCTCAGAAACACTCCAAATGTCTGTCCTCGATTGGGTAAAATTATCTTCTAGTATGAAGATGATTTTGTGTGATTGTGTGAATTGATTTCTTGAAAGAATTGTTTTATAGAGAAGGCAAAGAACACTCATAGATGGGACCCTCATGGCTGGAGACTTTGTGGTCCCAAATGGATCAATTAGAAATAAGTGACAGTCTAGCTGCTGCTCGGTACAGTGAGGGCCAGAGAAGGGGACACTGAGGTGCACAGTTGTTCCATTCTCATCTTGGTCTGTGGCCAATTCTGGTTACATAGTGTTATGGTTTGTGTATAGGTGTTCCCTGAAAGCCTCATGCAGTCATGGGCTGGCTTCTGGAACTTGTAATTGATTATTGTGGAAATGGTGCTGCACTTCCCCTGGGGCAGGTGATTTGCATTTCAGTGTAAGGAAGGAAGAGAAGTTAGCTGCTTGAGCTGTTGCTAGCTCTCCTGGCACTCTTGCTCTTGCCTGCAGACATGAAAGGCTGCCCTCCGCCATGTGCCACTCTACCTTGGAGCCAGCTGAATATGGACTAAAACCTCCAGTAACTGTGAGCTAAATAAACCTTTCTTTTCCTCATTTTGAGTGTCGGATATTTGTCCCAGCAAAGAGAGAAGAGTAACTGAGATGCATAGTAATAGGCAAAGCATGTTTAAGAATTTCTCTAATTGAGAGCCAACATCACACAGTGTGATGTGTAATAGATTGGTATCAGATTTTATTGAGAGTTTTATTAGTTTAATTCTACTTAGCCTATGAATGTATTGGGTTAGAGAGTTTCTAAGGATATAATTGTGTGGTTATAGATGTTTGAAAATAGCTTGTACTACGATAATCAAGATAGAACATAACAAATTTGGGGGAAGAGATTTTGGTTCCAAGCAATTGTAATGAAGGTACTATCAAATGGAGAGGAGGAGGTTGCAGGGGCCTTTTGGTCTTGTGTCCCTGGGAATGGTGAGAGCCAAGGTCACTAAATCAGAAGCTGTGTATTAGTCAGGCTTTCATTCCTGGGATCAACTAACAACTACACAACTTAACAGAGAAAAGGTTTCTTCGGCTCACAGTTGCAGAGGCTTTGGTCCATAGTCAGCGGGCACCGAGGAAGTAATGGTCTGGTAGAAGAAGGCTGTTCAACCCGTGGCAGCCGGGAAGCAGAACAAAGTGGGAGAGGCAGAGGCAGAGGCACCCTCCGAAGTCCAGGGTGGATCCGTCTTCCCCAACTGGCCCTACCTCCTCACGGTGCATTTAGTCCTAAGTTATCAGTGGATTCATCTACGGATGACTCACACTCCCCTCAGCCGATCACATCCCCAAAGCCCCACCTCTGAGCTCATGAGACTTGTAGGGTCCAATCTAGGTTAAATCATGATAGTTTCATCTTGGACTCTAAGAGTGGGAATCTTGTTGGTTTAGGTATAGAACCCTCCTCAAGATACTCAGATGAGACGAGCAAAACTCTATGTAAATGAAGTTGCCAAGGTGGAGAAGAACCTGGTCTTCTCCCGCCAGGCCTTGAGGAGGAAAGAAATGATTGCAATAGATGGCAAAGTGTAAGATCAAATAGGCAGGATTTTTTGTGGCAAATAGAAGAGGTGTTCCAAGTGTTCACCCTCAAAATCGTGGAGGGCTCTGCTCTCCTTACCAGTCATTTCACTGACTAGAGTGGTCAGGCCCAAGCAATAAATCAATGCTTGAAAACCCCGCGTTACCACCCTGGCACCCTCACCAGCGTGATGTGGAAGGGACCCCTAGGCTGAGCAGCGCCACCTCATGGAAAGGACTGGGCACGGGGCACTTGGCCACGAGGCACCGCTCTCTTCAAACCCACCCTCCGCCTCTCAGGGGTTGTGAAACATTGGGTAAGTGGCTCGGTATTGTTGCTCCTATTTTGTATCTTGTCATAAAACGGGGTGAAGATAGGTTCTATTTAAGCTCACTCTTTTTCTTGTGGTTTTTGTGTTATATTTCAACCAAGAACTAGTGATTATGTATCGAGCACGTGCTATGTTTACATACTCTAAATTCTCCCCGATTAAAGACATCTACAGAGTGTCCCTCCAGTCAGACCCTGTGCTAGAATCTGGGAAAGAAAGACGACACGGACTCTGCGTGTTGCTGTTGTTGTTGAAGCGCGCTCTGATGGAGAACGTGGATAAACACGTGCGGTAACTCGTAACAATGCCAGAAGGAGTATAAGAAAAGTGCTAGATCAACTATAGTCTCTATTTTACCCTTTTTTCTAATAAAAAGAACATCCAACTTGTTTGAAAACAGTGTCCTTTGGTTAAAAATACATCCTCTCAATTGCGTTTTACAACTAGACATAGCCTTGCATCAATTTTATAACCCCCCAAATATGCATAAGTTCTTTGCATAGTATCTGGAATGTTTCTTCAATGCAGCTGAACGTCTACTTATTACTTCTTTTCTTTTTCTCTTATATGGAATGGGGATGTGATAGCTGGAGCTTGAGCAGCCACCTGTAACCTGAGGTGGAAGGTCTCATGAGGAGAGAATATTACTGCTTCTTAGAATATTGCAGAGTATTATTAGAATATTACACAATATTTCAGCTTCTTAACAGTGTCACCACCAGGTCTAGACCACTGATGACAATAAGACCAGCCTCTGGCCTGGCCTTGTAGGTGCAAATTTTATCATTTGAGAGGAAACAAGTATTTATTAGTTAAAATATTTTTTAAAGAATTTTTCTGCAGATTACAACCTACCCTTATTGAACTAGGGCATATGTGGAGTGACACTGATGGGGATGGTGGCCTGTCTGGTAGGGGCCCAGGAAGGCTTCTTGGAGCTGGTGCAATAGCAATCTCCCAGGCAGCTGAGGGGCACGAGCGAGGGCCTCTGTGGATGGGAGGAGCTGTGTTAGGAGTGTGGCCCTGTGTCTGATACAGGCAGGACGTGCAGGGCACAGCCAGGTAGGAGGTTTGAGGGCTCCTGCCTAAGCCAGCCTGCGGTTCCACAATTCTCCACTGAAAGGCTGAATACTCGTGTGTGTGTGTGTGTGTGTGTGTGTGTGTGTGATGCCATACTCTGCAAAATGCTAACAAACGTTTCCCCTACTTCATTTCATGCCTCCGTGTGCTTCCTATATTTCACCAGCTGAACTAGGTGCAGAGGGGACAGGAAAAGGCTCGCCTGGCTCCAGACTTTCAAGTGCAGGCCCAGAGGATCCCCAGCTCTGTGCATGCAGTGCCTTGGGCTCGGCCCCCGGCCAGGGAGGGCGATCTGAGCCAGGATAGCTCTGAGTCCTGTCATGTCCTTTCCTGACCTGTCCTGTCCCTTCCTGTCCTATCCCTTCCTGTGCTATCTCTTCCTGTCTTGTCCTGACCTATCCTGTCCCTTCGTGTCCTCTCCCTTCCTGTCCTTTCCTATCCTGTCCCTTCCTGTTCTGTACTGTCTTGTCCCTTCCTGTCCTGTCCTATCCCTTCCTATTCTGCCCTGTCATGATCTGTCCTGTCTTGTCCTTTCCAGTCCTGTCTTGGTCTATTCCTTCCTGTCCTGTCCTATCCTATCATGACCTGTCCTGTTCCTTCAAATCTTGTCCCGTCCTGGCATGTCCTGTTCTGACCTGTCTTGATCTTTTCCTCCCCATCCTGACCTGTCTTGTCCCTTCCTATCCTGACCTGTCCCATCATGTCTTGTCCTGTCTCGTCCCTTTCTGTTCTGTGCCATCCGCACACAGCCCCAGTAGCCCACAGGCTCCCGAGAAGTGAGCTTGCAGGATCTAGAGACTTGGAATCCTGAGCGTCCCTGTGGGGTGGGGTTGCCCCTCAATTCCTGGGTACCCCAAAGTGTGCTGAAGAGAGCAGTGAAAGAGGCGCTGACCCCAGTGAAGTCTGGGGGATTAAGAGAAAGGACTGAGTCAAGGCCAGAAAAGATGTTTCTGTGGGTGTCAGCATGGGAAGGTGACACTGTGGCTGTGGTGTCCACTCTGCAACACTGTCACCATAGAAGGTGGCCGGCTGTTCTAGAGATAGGGGCTGAACCTTACACTGCTCTAGACAGGGTGGGGAGCAGCTTGGATCAGTAAGAGGGGGAAGTAGAGATTTTTCTTCACATTTAACGAGGATAGACACCAGGATCTGTTGCTTATGTATTCATTCATTCATTCATTCATTCATTCATTCATTCAGCTGTCATTTACTGCTTATGAAGTGGCTGTCTCTGCTCTATGTATTCACAATACTGTAATAAATGTAAGTGATGAAATTCCTGCCATGGTATGGTTTATGTATGAGCTAGGATGATAGAAACAAAGAGAAACCACTGCTTGCTATTCTATTATCAGGTATAATACAGATACAATGTAAAATAAATATGAAATCAGAATATTAAAAAGTAGGTAGAAAAATCAAGAAAAGTTTGGTGACTGTAAAGATGTTAATGATGAATCTGATTAGACCCCTTCGGCTCTTATTACCAATCTTGCTGTGTGTTGTATTGATCTGGTATAACTGATGAGAATGCACGATCATTGATCACTCGCAAAGTGGGCAGCGGCAGAAATGATGAGGACGCAGGTGAATTGTGCAGCAGGCCTTCCAAACACCGCCGCTGCCAGGAAGCCGAGTACCAGGGTTTGGCTGCATCCCAGGGCTCAGGCCCAACTTCAGCATGGATCTCAGAGGTTACCTCTTTCATCCCTTCCAGACACCCCACTGGATAAAGACCAGCACCCCGTGGGATAGACGAGAGTGTTGGCTGTCAAAGCAGTTGTATCAGGATTCATGTCTCACGAGGTGAATCAAAGATCGCACTTTGCACAGAGAGGCCACTCTTTCTGGTCGCTTCGGTGGGCTCCAGGCCTGGTTCCTCGCTTGCTCAGTTGGCAGTCAGGGAGACTCACGTAGGGGGTAAATCCTGGAAAAGCCTTGCAGCCCTGTAGGACTAACTGTTGACCGGCTAAGTCTGCATATCGTAGAGGTGTAGATGGAGCTGGGAAAGGAGTAGAAAAGTTTGAAGGTGAAAGCGAGGAAGTCTCGGTTACTTTGCAGCTCAGCGTTTTATTACAAGACAGTTGTTGAGGTGTACTTGATCTACAAATGGTGGAGAAAATACACATCGAAACCAGGAGATTAGAGAATTGAAAGGTGAACCTTGAGGATCACCCAGTCCATCTTCCTTACTTACGGCTTTCCTCTGTAGGATCTCTGACCTGGAGACACCTCACCCCTTCTTTCTTGTTATAAAGGGTGAGGACCATATACCAGAGTTGAATTGCCTTGTGTTGTCCTGAAAGGTCATTTATCTAAGCATGAAACTCAAGGCTCTCTGTCCAAATCCCAACACACCCTCTAACGATGGCAGAAAAAATAAAAAATAAAAACCAATGGAGCTGACCGCAACATCGTGGAGATCACTGGCCCTCTACTTCCTGGCCTTCCTCAATATTGACATTAGCAAGTAGACAAAGCTATTGACAATTTACCCAAGGAAAGTGCATTCATATACGAATTCAACCTGCACACTGTGCTGTTTTATGGAGAGTACTTGTAGGTTCACCTGGCTGAATTTACTGTGCTTACTTCACATCCCCCTTAAGATGAAAAACGATGCCAGCTCGGTGTTAACTGCATCTCTAGATGCGAGAAAGTGCTCCAGCGGGCGGAATGGCAGCTGCTCCTTCCGCCGATGGAGACTGAGAACTTGATCTTGAACGCCTTGCGCTGGCAGTGGTGCCTCTCGTGTGCGTCAGCGTCAGAGTGCACCGATGGAGTCCAGCACACTGCCGGGTACCTGGCCTTCACGAGCTCGCTGGCCAAGGATGCTGTCTCAGAGAATGCTGTCGGCTGCCCTGAAGCTGGTGGGCAGGAAACCAGTGCCATCTCGTATTTCAACTCACAGACTAGCTCTTGTGAGATCGTCGATCAGATGCCCGAGTTTGCTTTTTGAAATCTGTGTCTTCCTCCTGTACTTCTCTTTGAACCTGAAAATCCCAGCATGAGGAAAGATGGCAGATTTATGGGGACACTCTGGTTATCAAATTATTCAGAGTTCCCTTAGAGATTCTGAAAGTGACAAAGAACATGCTGGGGTAAAACTGCAGGAAATATGGGAGTCGAAAGGATGGGCATTGATCTTTCCTGGGTCTCAGATTCCCTGTCTATAAACTCTGAAAGTATCTCTCAGCCTTAATGTCTCGTAAATCTATAATTTCTCCCCTGCTTTGAGGAACAGATCCTTTAAAAAGTCTTCCTATTCAGGCACACATCATTTTCTCATTATTTTCTACATAAGATAGTGCGAGCTGGCAGGTGTTGGGCAGAAAATAGCTTTAGTTTAGGACCCAGGAAGCAGATTGTGGCTTGGATCAATAAGAGCAAAATGGCATTGAGTAAATCACTGAACTTCTCTGTATCACAATTTATTCATTTAACAAGTGAACGCCCCAGATGAATGCTGTATTTCGAGTGCTAGCATATAAGGTCTCACAGATTACGTGAAGTTTAAGAATATGTAATATTATGAGAGCAAAATAACAAAAATATATAATCATTACTTTGCCTTCTTTCTAAAAAGGTCAGATTCCTTTAAATAGAAAAACACTGTGCCATTGCTCTCCTGTTGGGGAATGTGGGTGGAATGCTGGGTAAACTAAGACTTTTCTGAGCAGTGTCCACAGCCCCTTGAGATGCTCTCGAGTATTCCCAGATGTCTACAGGTTCCTATGTCCAAGAAGCACTGGTGCAGACACTAAAGGAAACTGGATGAGTTTAGACGCAACCACCCCAAAATAGGCCACTCTAGTTAACTATTTTAAAGACATTTGAAAAATGACAGATGCAAAAAGGATGTCTGGGGAGTCCTTTTTCTTCTTGAAAGAGGGGAGTGAACTTGCCCTGTGAGAGGTGCCCTCCTTATCTTAGGAGGAAAGAAACATTCTCATCACCAAAGGTGAGTTGTTGAGGCCAGTAGAAGTCCTTACAGACAAGTCTTGTTAAAGCAGTCTTTATGCTCCAGGGTTCTTTACCTCAGCTCAAGTTCTTTGGCCTTTTCTGCTTCCATTGTTCACTATTCTTTGTCTGACTGAGTACACAACAATTACTCAGCTGTGCTTCTGTGGGTGCTCATTTTTCTCAAGAAAACCCTCACTTCCATGTAAAAATATCAAAGCTTGTATGCTCTTCTCTTGTGAATCTGTCTTATGTTAGTTTAACTGGTGAGATTGGCTGGAGACTCCAAGAGAGCAGAGGAAAAATACTGCTTTTCACAGAAGGACATCAGGAGTGGGTGAGTGGAGGTGGAGGTACATGGGGAGCTGGAAGTAGGAGGTAGTGGGCGCACTGACCAGCGTCTCCACAGTGGACAGAGAACATCCAACCTCAGTACCTGGAGGTAAGTGCACTAAAGAGACTGTTTAATCTTTCTTATTTATTTCTTTGGTGCAGCTTAGACTTGTACTGATCCTCCTGTCTCAGCCTCCCAGTGCTGAGATTACAGGTGTGCACACCACACCAGGTTTCCGTGACTGGCTCAGTGCACCTGGGCCAACTGTTGACAAGACTGACAAGGTGTAGGGAAGCAATAGAGGGTTGCACGGCACCAAGACTCTGCCTTAGCCAGCAAGAACAGAGGAAGGAGCTGTATTTCTCACAGCAGAGGCTGTGGCCTTCAGCTGGGGGCGTGGTCAGCCCACCAAAGGGAGTGGGGAAACACCCTGAGTTCATCTCTCTCTCTCCTCCAGACTCCTCATGTACTAAACTCAACCGGGGCAAAGAAGTCCGCCGATCTCTGCAGTCAGGTCATCTTGCAGGGGGCAGAGAACTAGACAGCCAAGCCTGGAGAAGCAAAAAAAAAAGAGGCTGCCACAGGGCCTTGGAGTGAAAGAAAGTGCTAGGAATGAGGTCCTTATAAAAGGTCCTCGGGTGTTCAGCACCCTCTGTGTTGATGCAGACTTTGCTTAATGTGTGTCTACTGCATAGTGTCCTGCGAGTTAAGTCTCTGGGCTCCTCTTCTCCTGTAGGCCTAGAGCACTGCACTGCACGCAAGAGCCTCAGCAGGGAGGTGTTGACCTGGTTCCGTAGATACTTCCTAAAGCTTTACCTTCAAGGCTAAAATCATGATTGCTTCTCAAAATTCATGCTTCCCCTTCCACATCAGGAGAAAGAGAAGCTATGAAGTCACTGTCCATGTGCGGCGGTCAGGAAATGAGAAGTCAACAAAGCTGCCGTGATCTGACCATGATTCCTAATGCTGCCTTGTTCTCTATACCACCCTCTCCTAATCTTTGGGTTTCTTTCTTTGAGTTTTTGCTCTGT
>PVKN010040799.1:0-10671 GCA_004027915.1 Capromys pilorides
ATGAGCCTGTTATGGTGGTTCACACCTCTCATTTCACCACTCTGGGAAGCTGAAACAGAAATATCACAAGTTTCAGACCAGCCTAAAGCAACCTGACAATTTAACAAGACTGTCTAAAAATTAAAAAAGGACTGGTGATATAACAGCGCAAAAGCCCTGGGCTCAATACCCAGTACAACCAGAAAAAGAGAGGGAGAGAGAAAAACAGAGAAGAAGGAAGGAAGGAGGGAGGGAAGAAGGAAGGAAGAGGGAGAAAGAAAAATGGACTGCAGTATTGAGAGAAAAATAACTTTTAACAGTTAAACTTTCTAATAAAAATTCCACAGGCCCTGGGCATAGTGACACATACCTTTAATTCCAGCACTTGGAAGACTGAGGCTGGGTCACCATGAGTTCAAAGCCAGCCTGGACTACATATCGGGATCCTGTCTCAGAAACCCACAAAAAGGCCAGGTGAAATAGCTCAGCAGACTAAGTAACTTCTTAGGCAAGCTCAGGGACCAGGGTTCAATCCCCAGCACCACATGCTGGGCCAGCCTTGTCCCTGGGCATGCTGAGCCAGCGACCAAATCCAGGTGTGGCGGGGCATGCTTGCAATCCTAGCACGGGGGAGGCTGAAAACAGGAGGATTACGAGGAGTCTCACTGTGCAGTGAGATCCTGTACCAAATACATAAAACACACACAAAGACAAGAAAAGAATTAAATATAATTAGAGGATAATGTTGAGAAAATTTCCAAGAATTTAGAAGGAAAAAAAAGAGACAGAGTTAAAGTATAGGTTTTAGAGTATTTATTTATTTAGGTATTTTCAAGACAGGGTCTTGCTATGTAGCCCAGGCTGGTCTTGAACTTGAAATCATGGCAATTCTCTCAGTTCAACCTCCTGAGTGCTGGGATTACAAGCATGCACCTTGAGGCCCAGCTTAAAGTATAGGTTTTATTTTAAAAAGCAAGACAAGAAAATTAACTTCATATTGAGATAAGACAGTAAAAATAAAAGGTAAGTAGAAAGGAAGTAAGGAACTCAATTAAAACTGTACATACAAGAAGACTGCGCCTTCCAGGACCCAGGGAATTTGCACTAGGTGACTGATGGAGAGTTCTCTTGGTTACATTTAGGCTGAGATCCCTCCAGACCCATCATACCCAAAATTCCTTGGAAGACTGGAGGTCCATAAATTAGCCTAATGGAGAAACCGAAGAGCAGGAACCCCATCCTAAGACAAAAGAACAGGTTGAGAGAATCCAAACAATGTTTCTTTTGTGTTCGTTTATAAACAGTGTTTCAATTATCTATCTTTTAAAAAATCAGCTCAGATCTGTAAGACAGGCCAGTGCCCTTCTGAGGTGTGGGTCACCTTTCCACAGGGTTTCCACCTCAAAAAACGCAGGAACATTCCTGTTCCAGGAAATAATGTCCTCCCACCCCAGGCCGGCACTCTGTTTCTTTGAGTGTGTACCAGAATTTCCACCTCATAAACACTTTCTGAGCCTCTAACTAATAAATTTGGAAGATCATGCTTTCTGGGTTGGGCAGCAGCAATCCTGCGCTCCTGTTCTTCAGGTGTTGTGGTGTTAGACTCCTCATCGAAGCTCTGTAACTGTTAGATTCTGGCCTGAGTACAAACAGCTAAATTATCACAGCCCCGATTCAACATGGCTGAATCCCCAAATCAAAAGCCTGTCTTCCCGATGACCACTTCCTCCTCCTTCTCCACTCCAGTCCTGGTTACCTTTCCCACACACGCACAAGGCAGCCCCCTATCAGCCGCCTGTGTCACCGAGCCTGCCCCTCACACTCCACCCCTCGCAAAAGTCCATGGAGTCTCAGCCTTCCATCGTCTCAGGTCAGAGGGTCCCCCACCTACCTGTCATCAGTCCTCTCTGTGTCTTCAGAGTAAACAAAGGCTTCCTCTTCTCTCTTTTAGGTCTGCTTTTGGCCACACTGCTGCCAAAACAACTTAATATTTTTGTGTGACATTAAGACTCCAATCATCATAAATAATAAATCACATCAGAAATCATAAATATAACGTGCCTCCGATCAGTGAGCTGCGTAGCTCCCAGAGACTTCCCCAGTTTTGGAGCGTCCTTACCAAAGGGCCACTGTCTTTTACGTCTGCCACCTGTTGCTTCTAGCTTACGCCCCAAACCAGCCAGTCTCAGTTCTCACAGATCAGCCCAGTCTCTTCTCTGGAGGTGGGGTGATCTTGTCTAGGTTTTTTTTTTTTTTTTTTTTTTTTTTTTTCTCATCTTGACAATCATAAGCTCATATCAGGACCCCTTTTTCCTCATCTCTCTGGACGCCACCCCTTGCTTTTGCTGGTGGCGACTGCTAAAACATGTGTGGGCCTTTTGGTCTCATACTTACTCTGGGTCAGAAAGTGATGGCTTTCTAACAGGGTAAATGTCAGGTTTTTGCCCTAAACCTACGGCTCCCTCTAATTTGGTCACCATGGGAAATATTCCTTCCCATCCTCCCAAACACACCCCACTGGTTTTCTCCTAGAGAACCTCAGCACCCTTCAACTCAGAGGATATCTCAAATCCAAACAACTAACATTTTAGCTGCCAGATGGCTTGGCCACTGTATCAACTCAACAATGGAAGCCAATGACATGAACTTTTTGGAGTTCTAGTATCACAATGGCAAATGGCCAGAAAGTCCTTAAAAGCTTTTGTTGACTCTGAAAACACACCCTCCCTTTCCTCCCTGTGCCAGAAACTCTGTCTTGCCCTCCTGCGTCCCCCTATAACAACATCTCTGCATTCTGCTTCCACTTCTGCCTCTCCTGTAGATTTCACCGTCTCTCTTGCTTCCCCCACCCATTTCCTCAGGCACCTTCTGGTCCCTCTTGGCACCTTTTTTTCCTCCTGTGTTCCATACCAGCTCCCGCATGACTTAACCTCCTCCAACTGTGCCGCCAGCCTGTGGCCACTTGACACGTGGCCATCAGTCCCCACCATGAGATTGCTCCTCTTGTGGCATCAGAGCACCAAGTTGGGGTGCCTCATCATGTGACGAGCCACTGCCATCTCGTGGACCATGTGGCTATTGCGTGGTCACTCGCTATGTGACCCTGTCACATGATGGGTCACCTCCATCTTCCGGGCCACACGGCCATCTGCCATCACCTTACAGTTGCTCCTCTTGTTACGTCAGAGCACCACCTAGTAATGCCTCAACACATGGTGGGCCGCTGCTCTTGTTGCCACTTCTCCTGCAATATGTAATAACTATAAATAGTAAGTTTTTGTATTTTTCAGATTCTTATAAGAGATCTTTCATAATTGGCCTACTAAAAGTTCTGGCCAGTATTTTTATAGTTATAAACTTCAAAAGGTTACTATAGGAGACTGGGTGTGGTGGCACAAGTCTGTAATTCCAGCTCTTGCGAAGCTGTAAACAGGCAGATCGCTATGAATTCAATCTAGTAATGAGACCATGAACACCCTGTAGGCCCTTTCCCAAAAACTAAAAAAATAAAAAATAAAGGTTGGGCGTGGTGGCACACACCTGCAATCCTAGCACTTGGGAGGCTGAGGCAGCAGGATCAGTGCAAGTTTGAGACCAACCTGGGCTACAAAAGGGAGCTCAAGACCAGACTGAACGGTATAATAAGATCCTGTCTCAAAAACACAATACATAAATAAATAAATAAATAAATAAATAAATAAATAGTAAGGGTTATTATAGGGGGCCTGCGGCTTATCTCAGTTGTTTAAGCACCTGCTCAGGCAAGCACAGTCAGGAGCAGGGGACCAAGGTTCAATCTTCAGCTCTACAGGCCTTACCTGACTTAACTCTAAGGCAGCCTGAGCCAGCCAAAAAAAAAAAAATCCTTTTCAAAAAGGTTATTATAATCTAACTTGGGGAAAATATATTTCAGCACACTCTATTTTGTAAAAATGTTCTTTTGTGTGTTCTATGCATTTGTTTATGTGTTTGTATGTCATTCTATGACCAGCTGTTCCTCTTTTTATTTGAGCTTTAGAATATAGACTTAGAAGCATGCTTTCTCCTGAGTTACTAGCTGATCTAAGTGATGTAAAAATTGTTTGGCTCACAGTTCATCCAAAAAATTTAAGATAACTAAGCAAAAATTGTTAAAATGGGGAGAGATTATTGGACAGGACTCCAACTGGTGGACAGAGATGTGGCTAACCTTTGTTCAATAATAAGTCGCCCCAAATGATCTCCATAGTCTCTTGGAAGACACTCTCAATAGTTTGTTCCTTGGTTAAAAGATGAAGTTTTTCAGAAAAAAATTAAAATAAGAGTTTCTCATAAAAGATGCTTTTTTTTTTTCAGGACCAACGTTTGAACTCATGACCTTGCACTTACCAGGCAGGTACTTGTGCCATGGAGCTATCTCCCTGGCCCCAAAAGACGCTCTTGATATATTAAATGTATCATGCCTTCCAAATACACAGTATTCTACAATGTAAATTTTCTTTCAGATTTAAACATATGCCTTTCTCTTATGCTTCAGATATTTGTAATAAGAGGTTCATGTCAGGTCAACATAAGGTAATTAGTAAAATGACAATTTTCTAACAAAAACTTATGTGATATGTATGCTGTGTACATTTATGGGCTATTTTTTTTTTCCAGAACCGGGCATTGAACTCAGGCACTTGTGCTTGCCAGGCAAGTGCCTATTCTACTGAGCTATCTCCCCAGTGATGCTGTGTACATTTAGAGATGCACAGCTAACAAAAAAGAGAGATGCATAGCTAAAATGGAGATTTCATTATGACCATTATACTATGTTACTATGCATGAGCATCGATGTCAAATAATCTCTGTAAAATTATACAACTGTTCTCTGTTAAGATTTTACAGCAATTTAGCAACTAAAACATCCATGGTTAGTAAGAAATAATAGTTCTCTGATTGCACTTTATATTTCAAGATGCTTGATACTCAGATAAAATTTTAACAATTAAGTGTATTGGTCCTACTATAATGTAATGTCATTAGCCTTCTGTTCTACAACAGAGGTTTAGAGACCAAAAATTAGAAAGATAAATAGGCTAAGAGGATAACCAATGCTTTGTCCCTAGAGAGACACTATGCATGGTTGCAAAGTACATCCTGAAATTAATTTCTTTAATAGATAGCCAAATCCTGACATTCATGCCAAACTTAAAAAGACAGATTTCAGCTCTCAAACCACACAGGAAGACTTACATAATGTAACTTTCTGTGTCTTCAGTAATAGAGACAAAAAAATTTACTATGAACAAGTGCTATCTTTTGGCTGTGGCACTCAGGACTCCACGAAAACAGGACTTTGTCAAAGTAATACTGAGCCTAGGCAAAGTGGTGCCACTTGAGTGCCTCCTGAACCATGTTTCTAGTGTGATGAAGGCTACTGATCATGAGCTTGCCTCAACCTACAGCCACCACTGAGACCTTGTCCTATCTACAAACTCAATTAGAAATGTGACTCCGCTGTTTGTCAGAGAGCAGGTAAGTTATCCAATTCCCTGCTCTCCAGAAGAACTTGCTATAACCATATCCACTGATAGTTGACCTGCTCCATCCTGCAACTGAAGAGGAATGATAAGGTTTGGGGTCCATGGCTCCCACTGAGGTATCTTTGCCAGAGCCCAGAGTCTTGCTGAGCATCTCAAGTAGGACACTTTTCTTGTTGACATGAGAGCCACATATAGTGTTCTTCTGAGTTTTCAGGTCACTGTATTAGATTTAGTCTCCATAGTGGGAGTTGATGGCCAGCCTACATAATGCCTTGAGACAGGGATTCCCTGCCAACTCCAGACCTCTCATGGGGAGACATGTCCACTTCTTTTTCACTTCTCTCTCCCCACAGTGCTTCCTACCTACCCAGCCTCAATGTGAAGCCAGCTCCTCCCTCCTTCTTCTCTTGTCAACCACATAGTTTGGGACATCTCCATTCCATGCTCACTGTACAATACTTTCATTCTTACTGCACTTAAACCCAATGGCTCCTATAATTTAGTTCATGTTCTCAGGGATATAATTCAGTTATACCTATGCTGACACATGGTTCATAGAAAGAACAGACATTCAGGAAAAAAAAAAAAAAGGTTAGATATGCCTTGGTCAGTAGATCTAAAGTAATAGAGGAAAATGGGCTTTTAAAGGCCCATCTCAGCCGGGTGTGGTGGCACACGCCTGTAATCCCAGCACTTGGGGGGCTGAAGCAGGAGGATTGGTGCAAGTTGGAGACCAGCCTGAGCTAAAAAAGTGAGCTCAAGGCCAGCCCAAACTGCATAGCAAGAGCCTGTCTCAAAAAGACATAAATAAATAAATAAATAAATAAATAAATAAATAAATAAATAAATAAAATAGGGACCGAGGAGACAGCTCCATGGCACAAATGCCTGCCTGGCAAGTCATCAGTTTGAGCCCTGGTCCTGCCGAAAATAAATAAATAAATAAACGCCCATCTCACCAAACTGATTTTGGAGCTTCACCTGCCTTGGTCTCAGCTCCTTCCCTTGACTCTAAATAGACTCAGGGTACTTCCCAGGACACCCACTTGTCTATGCTCCTAGAGTGCAAACATCAGAAACTAGAAAATTAGTACTCTTCCCCCTTTCCAAGGTCATGGTATAATGAGGCATTCAGATCATAGGGCATAGGTCCATGTCCCTTATTGAGGGAATCATAGATGCCCTGCCTGCTTTCCCTTCTGGGCCCTTTAATCATAAGAATGACCTGTACACTCATAACACCCTACCTTTTAAAACTTTTTTCAAGGTTTTTTCCGTCTCAGATGTGAGTCTTTACTAATGATGAATTTCTCATTCTGGCTGACAACTGGCACTAGCTTCTACATGGACATGAACCATTATCCTGTCAACTTTCCCTGTCCCTAAAGCCATGCCCCATTCATCAGGAAGTAGTCTAAGTGAATCATCACCCCTTCATAATAACCAAAAGATGGGAATGATAGGTTCTGGCCTGAGTATCAACTGTTAAATTATCATGGCCCTGATCTATCATGGCTGAATACCAAAAACAATAGCTTATCTTCCCAATGACAACTTCCTCCTTCCCCACTCCGGTCTGGGATACCTTTCCAACACACACACTGCTTGTGTGTCACTGGACCTGTCCCTCAAAAACCACCCCTAGCCAAAGTCCATAAGGTCTCAGCCTTCCATTGTCTCAGGTCAGAGGGTCCCCCATCTTCCTGCCATCAGTCCTCTCTGTGTCTTCAGAATTAATAAAAGCTTCCTCCTCTCTCCTTTATTTCTGCTTCTCTGCCACACTGCTGCTAAAAAGCCTAACAGTAACTTCCTTAGACAATTCTCACTGACTTAATTTCAAACAGCAAAGCATCTGATACTCCATAATTTTAGAAAAAAAAAATTTTTCTTAGTAAAAAAGCACTAGTAACCCAAAGTGGGGGGGGAGAAGAAGGTGTGTTTCTGACACTTTATAGCTGCTGCCTATGCTTTGAGGGAGTTACGTTTGCTGGTGTCTGAGGCTGGCTCTCTCTGTTATCTTAGATTATCTCTATCTGTTATCTTAGCTGGAGGAAAGGCTGTGCAGAAGTTTCCTTTGAACTCAAACTTTTACTACCTTAAAATTCAGTGCGACGATGCTGTGTAAAGAGCCCAGCACAGGGACAGGCAATGAGCAAGAGCTCAGTAAACACCAACCATCGCTAGCTGTGAATTATTAACTGCATTATTTGATTGCATTATGGCTAGATATTATAGAAGCCCAATGGGGCACCATAAACCAGCCAGTGGATAGGAGATCAGGAGGGCTACATGAGGCGGCAAGGACCGAGCGGTTTTACAAGGCAAGTGCTAACCATAGTTGGGAAAGGTGAGCCAAGTAGAAGGAATAGGGTAAGAGGAGAGAGGGACAGGGTGTGAAAGAGCAGCTAGTGGGGGCCAAGGTACAGAGATAAGGTGGAGAGGAACATGGAGTTGGTGTCAGGGGTGAGCTTGACCCTGATTGTAGGGAGAAGGACATGTCCCAGCTGGTCACCTCATTTTAGATGATGGGACTCCGCTTCCTTTTTGAGTTTTGAGCTAGAAGGCTGAGGCAGGAGAGAGCCTGGTGAGAGGGAGGGAGCTGACTATTTCTTTCCTGTTCTCAGAGCCCAGGACTGAGAACTGGGCCAGACACACAGAAAAGGCAGCAAAAGCACTTATCCATTGAAGATGGGGATGAGAGGGTCACCCTCCAGGGCAAGAGTGGCCACTGAGCTGGCTCTCAGCAGCCCTAGCGGTAAGGAAAGGAGTCTTTTATGCCCAAAATTCCTGGGCTGAGCCCCCCTACTCACACACACACACACACACACACACACACACAAATAAGGCTGAAAACCTTTGTCCTATCAAGCACTCACTCGTGTGGAGGCGGATTTAAACTATCCTATCAGAAAACTGGGGCTGGGGATGCAGCTCAGCAGCGCAGTGCCTGGCACAAGCCATGAGTTTGATTCCCAGTAACAAACAAGCACAAGCTAGCTGGCTTCCCACCCCCGTCATCCCAGGATGGAGAACAGTGCCTTTGGATGGCTTTGTCATACAAAAGTGAAGGACATTGGGAAGAACATCTTTTCTTTCTTTCTTTCTTTCTTTCTTTCTTTCTGTCTGTCTGTCTGTCTGTCTGTCTTTTTTTTTTTTATTTTTAGGGAAGGATCTACAGGATATTCAGGGTCTCACTACTAGATTGGACTCATAGTCATTCCACCTGTTTACAGCTTCCCAAGAACTGGGATTACAGGCATGCGTCACCATACCCAGTCTCAATTGCAGTTTCCGTGCACTCTGGGTGTGGGGCTGGCACAGCAGGCCCAGGGATCGAACCCTCAGCCCCTGTGCCTGCTTGTAGGTGCTTTAATCCGCTGAGGTATTTGGCTTTCTTTTCTTTCTTTCTTTTTTTCTTTCTTTCTTTCTATATTTAAGACAGGGTCTACAGGGTCTCACTACATAGATCGGACTCCTAGTGATTCTCCTGTTTTCAGCCTCCCAAGTGCGGGGATTACAGGCACACACCACTAGGCCCAGTCTCAGTCATCACCTCAGCATGCCCCACGAGTGGGGCTGACACGGCACACTGGGGATCGAACCCCAGTCATTGCGCTCTGCCTAAGCAGGCACTTTAGTCTGCTGAGCTATCTGGCCAGACCAGGAAGGACATCTTCTGATTGGTCCGGCAAACAGCACCAGAGTCAAAGGATTGAAGACATCATCTTTCAATGGCTCAGGGATCGAGGAGTTCCTTTAGGCCCTGTGTTGGCAGCACACATCCTCTGGATTGTTCTGATCCCTGGCACGTTCCACCCAGTAGGTTATTCCCTTTGCCCCAGCTCTAACCTTCTCTTACAGGCTGGGGCCACCATAGAGCTGCTCCCTACTTTCCACACCAGGACCCCAACCTCCACCTGGACTTTGATCCCAGGAAGCATTTCAGGGATTCCAGGGCTTTCTCTGCACGTACTGAGGTGAGGAGAGGAAAGATAGAAAATGCCCTTCCTGGCAGGGTCCGGAAAGGCTCCAGCTACTACCCATCCCCTCCCTGCATCACGCACATCCTCTCCAAAGAGCTGAGAGTCAGAGCAAGCTAAGGCTGTGAGGATCAGTGAGGTGGAGCCTCGCTGGGACAGTGAGGGAGGAATCTACCTTCAAATACCTTCAAATATTTTATTTTATTTTATATTCTTTTTTGCTTTTTTTTTAACCAGGGATTGAACTCAGAACCTTGTGCTTAACAGGTGTGCATTTATGCCTCTGAGCTATTTCCCAAGCTCCCTTCAAATATTTTTTTAATTTTTTTTTTAAAGACTTTTCATTTATTTTGTTGTTGTTGTTGTGGGGTTGATTGCTTGTTTTTGTATTATGGCCAGCTCAGCCTGCCCTGGGGGTGTGGCTGGCGCAGCCTGTGATGTCAGGGATCCAACTGCAGTCCCTACAGCTGCCTAAGCTCTAGACCGCTGAACCATCTTGCCGGCCCCTCCCTTCAAATATTTTAAATAGCGACAGATGTAGAAAGTTTCTCCCTTGCAGACTCAGCAGTCTCTTCCAGTCCATACCCTCCCTCCCACCCTCCACCCTCCACCTTCCACCCTCCCGCTTCCCTCTCTCTCACCCCACCCACACCCCCGCCTCCTAGGTCCCAGCCTCCAGAACCAGGCTCACACCAGCAGGGGGCTGGGACTAGAGCGAGCGTGCTGAACTTTCCTAGGGTGTTTACTCACATTCCTGTGCTCCCCGCCCCTCCCCGTGGGAGCTGGCTGAGCTTCCCAAGTCAGCTAAGAAAGAGCAAAAGCAGCACTCAAAATCCACCATTGATGTGACCACGGCTGCCAGACTTCTTGGTGGTCACGGACTCGCCCGAGGCTCACAGACGGGCCATTTTATTCTTCTGTTGCACAGAAACAGTCTCACAAAATGCCAGCCTCATGTTAGGCTACTCTGAGGCTGATAATAAAATGGAACCAAAGAAGCCCAAAACAATCAAGGCGCTGTGCTTCTGCCTGTGCAATACCAAATGCTGTACACTCCTCTTACAGCTACAAGGAGAAGTTACCTTTTAAAAACACCTATGTTTGTGTTTTGGGCTAGGATCTCACTGTGTAGTGCTGGCTGGCCTTGAATTTGCTTATGTAGCCCAGGCTGGCCTGGAACTCTGATCTGCCTGCCTCAGCCTCCT
>PVKN010040800.1:0-10658 GCA_004027915.1 Capromys pilorides
ACAGCCTATCTTCCCAGCGACCCCTTCCTCCTCCCCCCCACCCAGTCCTGTATACCTTTCCTGCACACACAGGGGGCCCCCAATGAGCTCCTGCGTGTCCCTGAACCTACCTCTCCAACTCCACCCCCTGGCAACAGTCCACAAAGCCTCAGCCTTCAGCGGCAGGTCAGAGGAGCCCCATTCTCCCTGGCGTTGATCCTCTCGTGCCTTCCGAGTTCATAAAGGCTCCCCCTGCCCGTCGCGTTACTCCTGCGTTTCTGCTGCGCCCAAAGCCTAACGCTGGCTTTGCGGTTCGGGCTGCTCCCGAGCTAGCTCACTGTGTGGCCCAGGCTGCTCTCCAACTCACCATCCTCCTGCCTCAGCCTCGCACGTGCTTGGATGACAGGCCTGAGCTGCCACACCTGGCCAGCATGAAGTTAGCTACACTTGAGGCAGGAGCCACGTTTCACAGAGAATAATACAGTGGGAAACTGCGCCTGTTGTTGGTAATCTGCTCATTTAAACCTTCTTTTAATGGTGCCGCTGGGACACTGGTGCTTTTGACACGCTGTTCCTAAACGTGTGGCAAGTTTTGCAAAGGTGGAAATGCGGCCGTTGGTCCACTCATCTGGGCAGCTGAGGGGAGCTGCTCAGGGGGCGTGGGACGTCTGGCGCTGGAGCTGAGAAGCAGGGGACCAGAGCTAGGCAGAGGCTTCTGGGACCGGGCTGCCCATCCCGGTAGCAGCGTCGCTCAGGGGGCGGAGCCCACCCTCCAGACTCCCCCCCCTTTCTCGCTGTGCTCCTTCTGAAGGCTGCCAGACCACTGAGCTGCTGCGGGCCGCCAGCCGTGCTGCAAGACTGACCTCTCGAAGGCTGCCTTGCTTTTAGTGGCTGTAATTCTGGCAAAGACGGGAAATTTGCCTTAAAAAAAAAAAAAGAACTTTGTAAGGCATTTCAAAGTCTGCCTTTAAATCTAGGATTTCGTTCACCAAGGAGGCGAATGTCCTTTTCACCAGAGGAGCTGCCCAGTGCCCCAGAGCTCACGGCCACGCTGCCCTGTCTTGGTGTTTTCAGACTTTCAGGTCTGGGGACCCGCCCCCGCTGTCACTCACAGGGGCACTGTCTTGCTCCGAGCCTCGAATGCTGCCGCTGCCCCGGGCCACTGATCCCATGCGGTCACTGGGATCTTCAAGGAGCGCCCACGTACCGAGGCCAGCACCAGCTCTGAGCTCACCACGCACACAGGCCTGCTTCGCACTCCAGGGTCGAGTGACCACGTGACACACAGCCCAGTGGCTTTGGCTACACTGGGTAGAATGAGGCCAGAACACCACTGCCCCCAGCCTTAGTCAGTGTCAAGGACCTGGCCCAGGGCCTGGAATATCCAGGAACCTATGGTACCACCTTCTCAATGCACAACACCCACTGCTGGCCTGTGTGACAACCCCGTGCCAATGCGGGGATGAGCCTCCTCCAGAGCATAGCATGGGACTATCTCAGTGCTGGAGGCCCCAGCTGGGTACCCGCACGATGAATCCCCCCACAACACCACGCGCTGGCTTCTGTAAGGGGTCAACTGAATATTGAGCTGTAACTATGGAAAACTATTAGGTTCCCTTATGCTTCCTGTTATCTACTCTAAGGAACCTACTCTCACTCTCTTTCCAAGGCTGATCAGTAAGGAGTAACTGAGTCTAAGAGTCTCCCTCGACTCCCTAACCCAAGTCCTATAAACATACTTAGCTTAAGATGTATCTTGTAAAACAGCTTACTCAACCAACCCCCACACGGCCAAGTTGCACATGTCCAAAACTGTGAAAGCCCCCCTAGTCATGGGACTTTCCTCTTAAAAGCTCCTTGCTTCCTGGGCTAGGGGTCAATCAGTCTTCTGCATGAGAAACGACTGGCGGCCCTGAGCTCAGTACTAAAGTCTCACTTGAAATTCTCATTTTTGGATTTTGGTCTGGCTTCTGTCTGAGAACCCATAACACTTCCATGTGACCCTGGAGCCAGGCTGCTCCCAGTGGGAGAGGGAAGTGCACAGGGCTGCGTCCCTCCCTTCATCCAACTGCGTGGCTGTGATCAGCAGCTGGGGTCACTGTCCCTGGGGGTCACGTGCTCTGGTGGTAGCGGCTGAATCAGGCACAGCTGTGGGGGCACGACCCAGGCCTGGATGCTGGCCTTGCCCCAGTCCAGGCAGGGCAGGTGTGGATGTTGGTTACAGCCGTTCTCTGCCCAGTGGGCGCCAGGGAACTTGGGATCTGCTGGGGCTCCCCATGTCCTGCTCCTGTGCTGTCCTCTGAGACTGAGACTCTTAGGTCAGCATTTCCGAGCACCTCCTTCTCAGAGGTGCCCCTGGGTCACCAAGACTCAAGGGAATGGGGATCCCCATCACGGAGAGGAAGGTGTGGAAGTCTCTGTCCTGGGCACCTGGCATCCTCACATGCAAGATGCCACAGGGATGGTGCCATCAAGGTTCTCCTCATCCTGTTGTGGCTTCCAAGTGATCTTCCCAGAGGCCTCCGGGAGCTGCTCCCTGAAGGTGACCCTGAAAAGTTCCGTCTAGAACAGAACCTGGGAGAACAGATGTGGGAGCCACATCTCTAAACATCCAGTACATCTATCTCAGAAAGAGATGGCGACGTCACAGGCTCACCAGGACAGCCTGGCTTGGTCAGTGTGGCAGGGAGCTTATGCCTGGTCTGGGACCTGTGCCCAGTGCTGTGATGAGACAGCACGGAAAACAGAAAGGAGCGAGGCAGGAAGCAAACTGGGCTGCAAGAGCAGATGTGGGCGGAATGGGCCTGGGCTGTGGTGTGGGAATGACGGAAGCTGTCAGGAAGGTCCCCTCACTGCTGCCCCCCACTCTCCCCTCCCTGTGAAGGTGGGACCCTGGGGGAGCTCCTCGAATTGCACAGAAGGTGACACAGTGCGGCTCCCACAGCTCCAGCTCTGAAGACCAAGAATGTCCCCAGAACGGCCAGCACACCTTGGAGAAAATGAGACCCTCCAGTGCCACCATTAGAGGATGAGGAGCAGGGGGCTGGGGGTGAAGGCCACCCCACAGATGGTTTCCAAATCACACGGTGGGGCCAGAAACGGCAGCAGGTCCAGTCAGGGTGAACTGGGAGGAATCACAGCGCTGTCAGCCAGGGAAGTTGAATGGTCGGTGGGAGGCAAAATACACTCACAGGTGAAATAAAAAGCCATTCGGGTTGAAAAAGATGTGGTATTTTCATAGAATGGAATATTACTCAGCTATAAAGAATGATAAACGAGAAGACTTCATATATAAGTGGATGTCCTTGAACATATACTCATAAGTGACATAAATCAGACCTACTCATGTAAATATCATATAGTCTCCCTAGTGTAAGAACTCAAAAGAAGAAAATAAAAAAGTAAATGAATGAATGAATGAATACATAAATAAATAAATAAATAAATAAATAAATAAATAAATTTAGGGGATACCAGGAATCAAACTCAGGACCTTGCATTTTCTGCATCCTCAGCCCCCATAAATTTTTTTTAGAAAAGTGACTTAAGTACAAAATGCATTTGAAAGAGTTAAAAAAAATTTAGGCTTATTGAAATTGCTAACGTTTCATTAGTTGGCCAATCTTACATACCTATATCTATTAATCTAAACAGATTTGATGATGAAAATATGCAATACAACCATTGTTAAATTTTTGTTCTTGTTTTGAAATTCTGTACTACATGTACTCTTGCTTGTTACTCTTTTTCTGTCTTTTTTTCTGCTATTTTTGCTCTTTAAAATTTTAAATATTCAAAAAATAAAAAATAAAGAAAAAACAAACATTCGAATCTTGGAAATAAACATGCAGTTGCCGACCTAAAAGCAATGCCGTAAGTAATAATGCAGTCAAAGGAAGACTGAGTGGGAGGCAGAGCGCAGCTGCAAGCAAGAGTGGTCACGACGCACAGCGGCGTTCACGTGTAGAAGCAAAGACAGTTGGGACCTGACCCCATCGGTAGCTGGCAGGAGCTGGAGAGACCGAGACCCCTCAGGAGAGCGTGCCGGCCCCTCATCTAGCAGCCCGACATGCAGCACTGCTGCCGTCAGCCTAGCCAGTTCACGGCCAGCCAGAGGGCCCAGCCGAGAGGACCGAGGCAGGCGGTGTCCCCGAGCTGAGCTGAGCCTCTCTGCCCATATCGCTGCTCTCCAGCCAGGGCTCTGCGCAACTTCCTTTGCCCAGCTGCAGGTTAGTGTCAGGGTTCTGAAGCCACATGGGGTGCCACGCGTGGGAGAAAGAAGGCACAAGTGGCCTGCAACTGCTACACAGATTTAGCGGGTAAGCAGGTAGGTAGGGTGGGATCAAAGACTAGAAACAGCACTGCAGGGTGTGCAGTGCAGGAGACATTACAGAGCACTGCAAACCTAAGACTAAGCCAGAGACCCGAGGAAGGAGGCCAGGAGGCGGCTGGCCAAGAGAGACACCAACCTAAGAAGGCAAAGATAACCCGCCTGTTGTAGGCAGCTACATTAGGTAGAAATACTACAGACAGGGCCAGGCCCCCAGGGAGACGAGACAGAAGACAAGGTGACTTCGCAACTTTGGAAGAGACAGACACTCGTGCCGTGGGCTGGGCCTCGAGACAAAAAAATAAAGACATGCAGTCACATGCTTCCCAGGAGATGGGTATCAGAGGTCGATATTCTAAATAGGTATCAATCACTTTGGAAGAACCAATGGTGTCACTACCCAACCCCAACAGGAACAGCCCCTACTCTGTGCTCCTGCCTGCCTGCTGCGTGACTCACTTCTCCATTGGATCCTGATTTAATCAACTTCACCTGAGCAGTGGTGCTTGTAATCTCATTGGCTGAGCATAGTTTTGCCCCACCTCATGCCCACCCAAGTGAGTTTCCATGTTTTCTACCTTAGCCCCACCTCACCACATGGTTTTGCTCTATAGAATCCCTGGAAAAGTCAGCTTCCTGGGGCAACCGGCTCAGATTCCCCTTCTGTTCCTCTCTCAGACGAAAGCTTTCTTTCCCTCAATAAATATTCTGCTCTTAACCTCCGTTTATTCCTAAAATTCATTCTTCGGTTTCAGAGAACACGAGCTCATCCCAGGTACCTTTCAGGCTGGGAGTTCCATTCCCCTAGAGCACGCGAAATGCGATTAATTCATTAACCCACTCACACTATTAGGCTGGATCAAAAGAATACAACCAACACCTCAAAGCCCAGCTAGCGCACGGCCCAGGTCTCTCCAAAGGCCTGTGTCCCACAGCGGCTTTAAGAGCTGACACTTGGACTCCACCTCTGCTCGACCTCTCCTCCAGCAGGCCTGGTGCCTGAGGTCCAGTCTGCCAGCAGCCACCTCCAGTTGACGACAGCTTGGGTGTTTCCACACTTCCATGGTTTGAGGAGACACAGGGAAACCATTCTCTGGGGAATCACGGTCTACATAAGCTCAGGCTGCCTGGCCCAACTGTCTTTTGAGATCTGGCTTTCTAAGGACCAGCTGGTTTTCCACAGTGCAGGGCCTCTGGCTGGAACATTCCTTTCAAGGGTCCTTCCCATCTACCTCACATTTACTGGAATGTCATGCTGAAACCAAGGTGCATCCGTTCTCCTCTGAGGGACTGGTGGATCTGGATCTGGGGTCCTCTGAGGCCTTCCAACACTACCTTCTGAGCATCTCATAGGGCAGAGCCTCATGCGGGCCTCAGAAGTGCCCGGGGCATGGAGGCCACTGTTGATCTCAGGGCAGGAATGGCCTTTGTCGCTGGGCCCCTAGCATTTGTGTTGTAACAGGCCAGGGTTCAGGGGCCCTTGGGAGATGACACACATTTGTTCTCACCCGCTGCCTGTGTGACAGAAGCTGGTTATGAGAGTTTGATCAGAGCCAGAGCTTCCATCAAGGGGGATCAGCCTGCCCTCAGATTCCCGCCTGACTCAGTGTGAAAAGTGCCTGATGCAATCACACAGCCAGGTGGACAGGCCCTGCACAGAGGCCCTGGCTAGGGTCTCAGCAGGGTTAGTGGCTCCCAACATGCCTACCTGGGCAGAGGCTCCCTGTGAGAGACGACCCAGTAGAGCCAGCCCTGGGACCGGGGGTTCTGCTCCCACAGACCCACTCGGAGGATGCAGAGGGGGCTCGTGCAGTTTGTTTTGGGATTTTTCAGATTCTGGATCAGGATTTCTCCACCTTGGTGGATGGAGACCACTGCATAGTGGCTCTGAGGATTTAAATTAGCCAAGTGGCTTTCCATGCTTCCTTGTGAGCCTGTCCAAGGCCTAGGCCCCTGGGCTGGAGATGGGCAGTGGACTCCTAGTAGGTGAGCCTCTGGGAGTCACTGGTCCCTCTGAAACCTGTAATGGCCTGGGAAGCTGTGAGGCCTCAAAGGACAGGACAGGGCCACAGCAAAGGACACCTGGCTCCAACCCCAATTAACTAGATAAAGACTGCAGCTGCAGGCACCTCACTCCCGCGTGGAGGCCTTCCTGGAGAGAGGACAGTTCTCCTGTGTTAACATGGTGTATTGCTTGGGGAGGCCTTGGTGAGGGCCCCCGAGGTCCTGAGAGGCCCTGCTTGGATTCCTGCCCTTCTTCACCCTTTCTTTGTTTGATAACTAAATAAATACAGGTTACCCAGAAAAGATCTTGGTCTTAGCCCCCAGAGAACCTCAAATTCTGTTAGAGTTTTGATCCTCCTCAAGCCCTAAAATCACGCCATTTGTCTCTTTTATTTAAGCTTTTGCCAAACACGTGTTCGGGAGATGTCAGGCTGATCAGTCTGCAGTAACTAAGGGACCATAGGAACACGTCACTCAGCCCCAGAGCAGGGTGTTTTGAGTTGGGGAGGGCTTCGTGATGAGGGGCTGTTGGTGGGGCTGAGATATTCAGCAGCCTCGCTGGTCCCCGCCCACCCGATGTCCCAGGCCTTGTTCCTTTATCCCCCAGCGGTGAGGATAATGCTGCATTTCTTGGGGCCCTGCAAGGCCTGTAGCTGGGTAGCCCTGGTCTTGGTTTCCTGAGTCCTGCATTCAATGGGATAGAGATATCGGGGCACCCCCAGCCCAGGAAGAAGAGACACTCCTGCCTTGAATCTCGAGCTGCCCTGTGCGGCCGCTGCCGACAGCTCATCCCCAGCACTGCCCACCGCCCACCCAGCAGGCTGAGCCCACCAGCAGCAGTGGCTGGACGTGGTGTCTTCTTCCTCTTCTGTCCCCTAGGAAGCGGGAGAGGGGCCCAGCTGAGCCTCTCCCACTCACCAGTGCTGCGACCTACACACATGGGAGCTCCGAGTCACCCTGTGCCCTCTCTGTGCTCCAGGTGTGATCGCATGGGGGAGGTTCTTGCAGGGAGCAGGGCAGCTCTCAGCACCCCCACATCTGCCGTTCTGAGAGCAGCTAGGGCCATCAGGGGCCCATGATTCTCACGCATGCTGGTATTGGCACCAAGACTGAGGCACCCACAAAGGGTAGACTTCCACCTTCCGTCCTTCTGCTGTCCCTGGGTTCGGTGAGCTACTTCTGGGCCATAATAGTGAAATCCACCCGACTTTTTGTTGCCATTGTTGTTTTGATACAGCGTCTCACTATGTAACTTAGGCTGAACTTGAACTCAAGATGTAGCCTGACCTTGGACTCACATAGATCCTCCTGCCTCAGCCTCCTAAGTGTTAGGATCACAGGTGTGTGCCACAACACCCTGCTCAAACTCCACATTTTTGTTTCTTAAGTTGACTAAAGTCGCCTGTCTCTTACTCATCCTCCTCCAACATGACTACACACAGCTCATGCAGATAGGAAATTATGGGAGGAACATCTCACCCTGCTGCCCAGGAAAGCCTGCCACTCACGGGGGCTCTTGGAAATCTGTAGGTGCTCCCAGAGCACACCGGGGCTTTGCTCTCACTGTAAGGAGCAAGTACCACACTGTATCTATGGGAAGCAGCTCTTCTGACAGTAGAACACCCCACGTGGGCGCGCCTTGCCTCCTTCCCAGCCTGGCACAGGAGTCTCCCGATTGTCCCCTCCCTTGTCTCCCAGGGGATCTGGAATCAGAGCCATCCCCAGCCACCAACAGACTCCAGCACCCACCTGCAGTCCCCAACCCCCATCCCTGACCCAGGCAGGCTCCGGGCAACCTCTGATTGTTGTGTAGGAAAAAGCACAGTTGCCTTTGATTGCACGTTACCGTAACCCAGGTGGGAAGGCCAGGACCAGCCAGGTGCCGTATCCTGAGGAAACATGAGAGGGAAAGGGGGTGCCTTTGGGAGGGGAAGGCAGGCAGTGGTGCTCATCAGGAATGCTTCCTGGAAGAAGCGCCAATCAAGTTAGCCTTGGAAATGACATCGGTGTCCACGGGCAGGAGTGGAAGGGAGGGCGGTGCCCAGCTGCCTTGTGCTTGCGTACACAATGGTGACCGGGCTCCGGCCACTCACCCCAAGCTTGACTCTGACAGCCTGGGGATGCCGTGTGCCTAGCATCACCTCAGCGCTGAAACAGAGGAAAGACTCCTCAGAACGCCTGGGCGCCTCAGGAGTGGCATGGCCAGTCCCTCCTGAGCAGGCTTCAGGAGCCGGACTTTGGGCTAACTGGCCCCAGGTCATCCTCAAAGGACAAGAGTTGAGGGGACAGAAAGAGCAAAGGGGCGCAGGGGGGGGATCACCACAATAATGCAGCTGAGTGCCTTTGTCACAGTAAGTCACCAAGGAGGAAGGGGGCCCAGCCCTCTGTCCCACAGCAGTCCCTGGAGCCCTTCCACCCAGATGGGCTGGACTGGGCGGGGAATTCCATCTCCAGACTCACACACTGTTATCAGGTTCTTCAGACTGAGTTTTAATTTTTATTCTTGCTATTAGGAATGATTTACGAGGCCATTCGTCGCCTATCCTGTCCTGAGTCATTAAATTCACCCAGGTTGAATAGCCGATGTGCACCTCAAATTAACCACACCAGTGAAATTATCTCGCTGCGTTTGGGGGAGCTGGAGAAAGGGAGAAGCCAGGGCCTTCTCTCTGCAGTGCCCCAGCTGGATGGGAAATATGTTTAATTGATAAAAGAGGTAATTAGCTGGGCTCAGAGGGGCGTGCTTGCCGCACAGTCTATCTCGCAGAGTGAGTCTAGTCGTCGCTCTGGAACAGAGAGCAGAGGCCTGAGGCGCAGGCCGAGCCCTGGCTGTGTCTCCTCTACCCCTCCCGCCCTGGGCAGGAGCGGTGCCCACTCACCGAGCGGCTGCCTGTGCCACAGACATGTGCCGGACACCGGGCCCCACGTGGCCTCTGCCCGCCCTGCGCTGCTCTCCATCTTCTTCTCCTTCCCTGGTGCCCTGGCATCTGTCCACCCCTCTTCCCCCTCTGCTCCTTGGACTCATGGCTTGGTCTAACTAAATCACCCCCGCAGCCCCCTGGTCAGGGCCTCCCCTCAGGCCTCCCCTGCCTCCTGTTGGATTTCACCCACCAGGGGCTTGAGTCAGTAAAGTGTCCCGGCCGGCTGTGGCCTGTGTGCGGGGAGCCATGGGAGTGGGGGTACAAAGCCCATTCCATGCAGGCCCTCCCACTCTCCAGATGGAGCCCCTGGGCCCCACGAAGCATCTGCTAGAAGCCTGTTGGCAGCATCCCACGCCAGAGTTAGGGACTGTTATGGTTTATGTCTAATTGTTCCCCCAAAGACTCATGTAATCATGGGGTGGGGACTTCTAGAGTTTGAGACTTGATTCATGATCCACTGAGATTATGTGTTTTAGTACTGAGGATTATGGGTCTGAGTCTTTCTGGGATTATGGATATGGCCTAAGGCAGATAGGCTGAGGTAGAGAGCCTAAATGTAACATAAAGAGAGACAGAGAGACAGACTCAGGCTGTTGTTCTCTAGAGCCCTGGTTGATCAGTTGCCTCTGTTGAGATTGTTGCTGTTGTGCCACCATAAACTGGATGCTCTCTGCCCTGTTCCACTCAGCCTTGGGCCAGACGAATATGGACTGAAACCCCCACTAACTGTGAGCTAAATAAACCTTTCCTTCCTTCATTTTGGGTGTCCCAGCAACGAGTAAAAAGTAACTAAGACAGGGACCCTTGAGCCACCTCGCCTCCGGCCTCTTGCTTTCCAGCAGTGCTGGCTCTGCCACGTGAGCTGTTTGTACCCAAGCAGCACAAGCACGGGGAGCTCAAGAGCCAGGCAGACTGCCGGCCCCTTGGCTGGGGATCCAGTGATTGAGGAACCAGCTTCGGGCCCAGTCTTGCCTGTGTCTGTCTAGGGGTCTCTCAGTAGCACACTCCATCCTTAAAGATCCAGGTGAAAGACGATGTCTGTCACAGTGCCCAGAATGCAGGACTGGGGGGCCGCTGACAGTACTGGAGCGAGCTCGCGGGCGCAGGACTGGGAGGCTGCCTTTCTCCACCGCTGGGGCAGACCCAGGGCAGCCCTCCAGCTCTCCACGCTGGCTGTGTGACGTAAAGAACATTCTGGAAGCATCTCTGCCCCGTGTCTCTGTGAAATGATGGCGTGGTATGTTTAAATGTAAAGTGTCCCCAAAGTCACATGTGAGCAGGAGAGGCTCGGCTGGAGCTGGTCACTAGAGGGCTGACCTGGAAGGCTGGGTTCTCCCCACTGCCCCCTCTCCTCTCTCTGCTTCTTGTCTGCCATTAACGTAGGGGAACGAAACTCCCAACCTGAAAGGTACCTGGGATGAGTT
>PVKN010040801.1:0-10658 GCA_004027915.1 Capromys pilorides
ATTTGTATCTGCCTTTTTTGTTTAGTCCTACAATTTGTCTTCAAATTTTGGCTTTTAAGTTTTCACTGTTCCTTCCTGTCTTTTATTTCATTAAGGTTTACTGTTGCTCATTTTCAAGTTAGTTACTTCATTCATCCTAAGTCCAGTCTTTTGTAATATGATCACTTGAGCTACATTTAACATAGGTATTATTTTTATAGTCATGTAATTTGACTTTCATAAATATTAAGCCACTGTTTAGAAATTTTAAAATTTTCAATTATGGATTTCTATTAGCTGTTTTTTTACTTGTAAAGTTTTCCTTGTAGTCAGAGAATATGTTACCCATAAATTGATACTTTTCAATTTGATAGTTTACTTTGTGTAGTCAGTTTTTCTTATTGGTTTGCAAATAGCTGCTTCATGTGTATAAGTCAGATTTTATTATTGGCTTTGATATTGCCTCATTCATATTTTCTGCACTCCTGAACATTTTTGTGGTTGACTTATAAATTACCAGTGTTTCTTAAAATCTTGGTTTATGCTAAATTATTTTTGCAGGCACATTAGTTTTGTCCTTATAGGTCCCAGTTTTGCTTACATGACTTGACAGTATTATCTGGTGATTACAAGTTAAGAAGTGTTTCTTTCATGGGGTGAGGAGACTTGCCAATATCTGCTTTTTTGCTTAAAAGTTCATTTTGTGTGCTATTCCTAGCAAGCTTTCTTTTGATTAGTGTTTATTTTTTCCTTTTTTAATTTTTCTTCGTTCTTATAGCTTGTAAATACTATATAAATGAATTTTGTTTTCTCCTCTGTATGAACTTAATATTTTTTCTTTGTTTAACATGAAGGATTCTTGTTGATCTGAAACATGAAGTGTGGTATCAAAAATGTCATGATCCTGTTTGTAAAGCAGAGAACTTCAAGTCTGACTGTGAGTTTCCAATTCATACAACTACCACAAACTAAAAATTAGATACCTGCATAATATAATTTTTTATCTTTTCATTCAGGTTTTCCATTACCTGCTGAAGTAAGTCTCCTGTTTCTTTTCAAAGAGGTCAGTGCAGCTTTTTATCTTTTCTCATGACTGGTTAATTCTTTGTACAGCATGTAAGCTATGAATTACTTACAAAGTAGATCAAAGTGCCTGACTTTGTTTAACAACAGTATTTCTAAGATGAACTTCTAGAATTGCATCAGTGTTTTAATTTTGGTAGGTATCACCCTATTACCAAACTAACATTTAACTGTTCTTTGAGAAACTTTTATTTATCTAAATGAAGCACTAAAAAACATAAAAACATGTAAAGCAAAAAGGGAAAACATCTTCCCCACTCATAATTCAATGAAACTGATGTAAAAGTTTTAGCAAAGATCTTCCAGAATTTAAATGTACATATGCTCAGTTATAATTTTTAGAAGTCACATAAGATTTTTCCACCTAAAGTAACACAAATATCTTCAGTAGTAACTATTACCAAACTCTTCTCCATAAAAGTGATACTAGATTTCCAGATAGCTGAGCACTCTTACTGTCCATTTTTGCCAGCACTGCTGTTTACTTTGTGATCTCTACCATACTGGTATTAGGTGGGTTTTCACTTGTTTTAATTTGCATTTCTTAATAAAGTTGAACTATTTTCAGGATGTTTGTATTTCTGTTATAAATTGCCATACTGCCCTTTATCCATTTTTTTGATATCTGATCAGTATTGTGCAAGAATATTTTGAGTCTGTGTCATACTGCTTTTAAGACTAATTTTTTTGTTACATCCATTAACAACTTCGTTACAAGCTGAATGCCTGAAGTTTATATTGTAGACGACTCACTATATTCAACTCAAATTTAGAAACACCTCCTGAAAAAAAACCACCAGGTTTAAAATGGTGGAACTCTTAATGAGCAGAACATAAAATAACTGATAGATTCTCTGTAAGCTATTAGGTTAAAAAGTATTTAGAGATAACTAAGAACAAAGTAAAGTTCCAAAACTTACTCGCCTCTTAAAAGAAGAGATATGTCATCACTGGTTAGTATCATTTTGATGATTCTGGGTTTGATGGATTTGCCTTGTTTTAGGGGGCAGTCTAGTTCTATCTAGTTCTGAACTGCTATCTAGTTCAGGCTGGCCTTGAGCTCATGATTCTCCTGCCTCAATCTTCCAAGCGCTGGGATTTCAGGCATGTTATGCCCCTGCTCAGATGTCAGTGCATTTGTAAAAGTTATATTCTCTATATACTAGTATTACCTCAAAAGTGCCAGCTTGAAAGTATGCTTAGTGTACAGAAGTCTATTTAAAATTATAAATATAAAAAAATAAATAAAATTATAAATATAGTGAATACTGAATAAATGCATATCACTTATTTTTAACTGAACATTTTGTCATTCGTTTCATCTTTTAAAAATATTTTAAACTAAAGTATCAGTTACCATTATTTGTTGCTTTTTCTATTGCATTGATCATCATGATTAAAAACTTGACTTGAAAGGATGCAAAAATATTACATGAGAGTAAAGAACTCCGGTTTATCCTTTACCTGGATTTGTCATGTGTTAATACCTGGCCATATTTTCTTGCTTCTGCTAATGCACACACGTGCTATTTTTGGTTTATTTCTTGGGAATAAGTTGTAGTTTACCTAATTCTTTCTCTCGTAACAATTAAGCATGTAGCTGAAGAATAAAGACACTGTTAAATAGGAATGGTAAAATTATTAAATTTAAGTTATTAAATTCAGGGTATTTTAATTGTCTAGTGTACAATCCAGTCATATCTTGAAAGTTGCAGCAAAATAGTTCCTCATAACAATATTTCTAATCTATATAATTTTAAAAATACTTTATACTATAGAGGGAAAGGTTGGTTGCCAGGATAGCAAAGGTATTGTCCAATGACTTCAGTTAGAGTATTTGTCAAAAAAGTGAAATTTATTTTATTCTAACACCATAAGAACCATAGGCAACTTAAAGAGTAAGCTATAAAGTAGCAACCTTGGAGCTAGTGTACCTATCCCCATGGTGGCTGCCAGACTGTATGTACCTAGCACATTCATTTTATTCTGTTGAAGAACTTTATGCCTTAATTCAATATACTTCACAGTTTCTGACATATTTTTTCTTCCTATCCTACTACCTATCTACCACCCTTCCCTAATAAAGGAAGAAGAGTTTACAGCAGATGAAACTTGCAACAGTGAAGCCAAGAGTACAGGTGCCTCTTCTGAGGCTGATTGGGATAACAGTATTGATGATGCATACTTCTTGGAAGTCACTGAAGATGTGGAGTTAGCTGAAGCTGCAGAGAACAATCTTCTCAGTTACAGTAGTGCAGGGAATGAAATTCCTGATGAACTCATTATGGAAGTATTACAGGAGTAGCTCAGTATAGACAACACTTTAGGAAACAGGCTATAATTTGTCTCAATTCTGTGAGGTTTGGTAACAGAAATTACGTTAGTGCTGGGATGTGGCTCAGTGGTGGAGCACCTAGTGTACACAAAATCTGGTTCAGTACCCAACACCACACACATACACACACACACACAATATTAACTTATTAAACCAGTCTGTCAACTAACTTTTAATACTTTGTTTTTTCACTGAAGTATACTAGTTATATTGAAAATTTATCATTAACATATTTAAATTCAACAGAAACCTTATTGTAAGTTGGTAAGTTTCTAAGTTAAAACTCATCTGAGCTTGATGTCAACATGGTAGAATTTTTTATTTTACTTTTTTTTTTATTTTGAGGGAAGGGTCTACAGTGTGTTCAGGGTCTCACTACTAGATCGGACTCATAGTGATCTGCCTGTTTATAGCCTCCCAAGAACTAGGATTACAGGCGCATGCCACCACACCCAGTGTGCATGTTAGAATTTATTAAGACACTAATCAGAAAACATGAAACCTCCAGTACTATTAAGACCATCAAAGTGGTACAATTTAATTTGATTATCAGAGTAATACTAAAATCTGGTGACTAGACCACATTTAGTTTTGAAAATGAATTTTTATTTACAAAAGTAAAGTTTCAGAAAGTAATAGCCTGAGACATCTTCATGTGGGCACATTTCAGTAGACATAGACAGGTTTTCTCATTTCTGATCAAGGAGCTTCTGTAGCTGATGGTTAATATTTTGAAAATGGTATTCAGCTCCCAGAAGGGTTCTTGATTTAAATAACAGAGCTGGAAGGCTGGATGAATCATACTGTTGATGAAAGGAAATTAATGAGGTTCACAAATACCAACATCTCATTACATACCTCACGCTTATGACTGATACTAGTTTTGCTAGCACTTTGTTGTTGTTTTCACTTTTGAATTAAGATCATGAAGAAAGCTGGTTTAATTTCCTTTAGACATAACTGATAATATAAAGCTTGCACTGATTCCTTATTCCAGAAAACCAGATGCTCAAAAAACATTGGCATCTGAATTATTGAAAGCAGAAGATCATGCTGGGGACTGTTCGAGACTTGGTTTGGGCAAATGTGCTAGTGCTGTGTGGGATCTGTTTGATCTCATGTCTATTTTAAAACAAAAAACTGCCAGTCACATTTACTTTCACTCCAAGAACTGACAGAATGAGAACACTTGGTTTATAAAAGTTGATCATAAAAATTCCGAGGTCTATCATCTAGAAAAAGTATTGAGAGATCAGCACTGCCAATTCAAATGTTCTCAACAATTAAAAATAACACAAACCAAGCTGGGGAGATAGCTCAGCAGTCTAAGTGCCTGCCTGGCAAGCACAAGGACCAGGGTTTGATCCCCAGTACCACATACTATGCTGCCCTGGAACCCTGGACATACTGCTGGCCCCTGCTAGCACACTCCTGTAATTCCAGTGAGGGGGATGCTGAGACAGGAGGATCACTAGGAGTCTGAGCTGTGTAGTAAGACCTTGTACCAAATAAAGACCAAAAAAAAAAAACAAACCCCACAAACTTAATATAGATTAGGATACAGGTCCAAATCATGATTTTGAAAGAATTAACAAAAATTTTTCTATTCCAAGCTGTAAGAATTATTCAATTCCTTTTATAGAATTTTTTCATATTTGGTAGTTTGCTGTTGAATACCATGTGATTTTTCAAGGTGATTTTTTAAGTAATGAAAATTGAGCAGACTAGGACTATCCTCATATAATAGAATTTCTTTCTGACATATAACCAACTATATATTGAGAATTTAATTTGGCAAGTATTTGAGAGACTCATATGCAAGAAACCATGGGCATCTTCTCTCAGGAAGGGGTGGAAGGGTAAAATTGTACGTGGTGCTAAATATCTCACAGAAGAGGTAATGCCTATGTTTATAAGGCAATAATGCTTGATACATGCCAAACCTACTAAGTCATGCATATCTTGGAAAATACTGAATTAAATGATAATCTTGGCTATACTTTAGAGCTAGTCAAGCATTGCTATTTAATAGGCACTAAGCATACACGAAGAATGACATGTGAGAGTGCTATCTTCTAAACATAGAGGTCTCTGAATTGTGGTTTCAAGTCTGGGCTTGAAAATGTCCATGTAGCTCAGTGTAGGGTACTTGGCTAGCATGCAGGATGCCCTGCGTTCAATTCTGTTTTTCTTTTTTTTTTTTTTTAATTTTATTTATTTATGGCTGGCTCAGCCTGCCCTGGGGGTGGGGCTCAGGCATGTGGTGCCTGCAGTTGCCTAAGCTTGCCTGAGCAGGTGCTTTAGACTGCTGAGCTATCTATCTCACCGGCCCCCTGCACCCAATTCTGATCACCAACAAAAAAGTACTGGTTGTAACCAAACTGAATCAAGCTACTATTAAGTTCAACATATTTAGTCGCCAAATTTTCATTTCTAAATAATAAACCCTAGTCAGGTATATTAAAAATCTTTAAAAATTATACTATTTCCAAATGTGTAATGCATGAACAAACCTTCAACTAAAGGAAATCCACTTACCTAAGTGTTTAAATGTAAAATTGAATTTAGAAGGGAAGATTTACAAGTTTTAAATAGGATATATGTAGACATAATTTTATATAAAAGTATACACTAGGGTATACAAATATACTTTTCTATGATTTTTTTTCTATAAAACATTTCTATTAATCTGGGCTGAGTCATGAACATAGTAAAAATCCAGAAGAAGCTACAAAGTTCATTAAAACAATATATTTTTACTACTATATTCTTTTGTTTTTCAACTCTAGAAAATGATTCATGTGAGATGTATCTTATTTTTCAGACAAAAGAATGTGTACATGGGTCAGACAAAGCAAAAGAGGTGTTTTGTGTTTTTTTTTTTTTTAATTTAGGACAGGGTCTACAGGGTCTCACTACGTAGATCAGACTCATAGTGATTCTCCTGTTTCAGCCTTCCAAGTGCTGGGATTACAGGGGTGCACCACCACACCCAGTCTCCATTAGTGTCTCAGCATGTACTGAGGGGCAGGGCTAGCATGGCACACTGGGATTGAACCCCAGTTGCTGCGAAGAGGCTGGTGTTTTGAACATGTCTGGGTGATCTATATTAAGAAAAAGTGTAACAGCATGGTTGTTCAGCTGATTTGTACAAAGGGCATACACTTTATATACCCACGAGTATATACTGTTCCCTGAACAGAAAAATTCAGTTCTCTGCCTTTCAAAAAAATCAGTGATTCTGGATTTTTTCCACTCCACTACCTTTCACTAAGTAGTTTAAAAGGTTATTAAACAGTAAATTTTCACTGATTTAATAGTGATGATATTCCTTTATCTTTTGTCAAAGCTTCTCATGCTCTAGCATGCACATGTCCCCTACAGTGTGATTCATAATAAAAAGTGAAAATCAAACTTACCACTTCCTTTACATTTGGTTTTTTCTCTTGAACATCACAATAATCTTGATAAAGCTGTTTTAAATTAGATAAGAAACACGTGGAGTTCCTAAGGGATGACTTTCTCTCCTTAAGTTCATCATATTTTGTTTGTAGTTGTTTCAGCTGTGGTTCTAACCTAAAATAAAAATTGGTATTTTTCCCCAAAATAAATGATGGAATTAAGTTCCATAGTGTGTAAGACTAAGTACATAAGTATACTGAATGAAGTGTAAAAACTAGATGATTTATCTCTGGCAATTAAATTATGAGTACTGAAAGAGTCCAAGTTTCAAAAGCCCAATGAACAAATAGTCAAACCCACAGAACATGCCTTATATGCTAAATCTACCAAGTTATGCACATTTTGGGAACTACTGAACGAAACGATAAACTTGGTTACATGTTATAGCTCTCAGTCATT
This sequence comes from Capromys pilorides, assembly GCA_004027915.1. Classification (NCBI taxonomy): domain Eukaryota; kingdom Metazoa; phylum Chordata; class Mammalia; order Rodentia; family Capromyidae; genus Capromys; species Capromys pilorides. Next base: position 7,259 of record PVKN010040801.1, read on the forward strand.
GCTATTCAATAGCAAATTGAGCAAGTTTTCCTTTGAAATTGTTCAGAGACAGTTCAGTAGCATAAGTGCCTGCCTGGCAAGTGCACGGTCCTGAGTTCAATCCCCAGTACCATAACAAAAAAACTCCACTTCTGAAGGTCTAATAAAATCAATGGAAAAACTATCACAGGGTATGAAAACTGTGACTTCAACTGTTCTATTTCTTAAGTGTAAGTGGCTTAGTTTCTTCACCTATAAAATAAGGGGGATAACATGTTATGGACCAGTAACAAATAAGGACAGGCTGCTAAAGTTTATTTTACCATATAGAAAAAGGAAGTTGAAGCATTGGGAAGTAACCTGTCCATGGCTACACCACCAGAAAGTGGCAGAGCCTGGATTCAAACACAGGCAGTCTAATTTATATCTTTAATGAGGTTATTTGAAGCTAGAACTGAGAGGTTGGGAGGTGGATTAATGCTGTTTTCCTTTGCTGAAAAGTTTGGCAAATAGGCAACATAACCTGGCTTCACTGAACATCCAAGCTCAAAATCACCTGGGGATGTTAATGTCACACTGGCAAATACCACTCTCCCAAATGCTACACTGTATCATCCTTTTAGGTAAGTCCTCAAACAAGATTCTGTTATTATCTTACCAAAGCAGTTCATCCTGGACTTCAATCAAACGCTGTCTTTTCTTTTCCATATCAGAAATCATCTAGGTAACATAATAATTTTTTTGTTAAGTTTGTGTGAATGTTTGGGCACTGCCACATACATTATGCCTGCTGGTATTAGAAGTGCAGAAAGAAACAAGAAAGAGGAAGTATACCAGCTGTGGGTCTTTAAATCACTAAGGTTGTGCCCCTACTGGAGACTGGGACCCCTGCCCTCCTTTGTTCTCTTTAGCTTTGTAAGTCAGAATAGTAAGCCATTTTGCTCTGTGAAATACTCCCACTGCCATTGCTGCCATGCAACAAGGTCAAAAGATCACGGACAGGAACCTTCAAAACTGACAGCCAAAATACATTTTTCTCTTACAAGTTTATCTCAGGCATTTCTTTGGTGTTAGAGAACTGAGAGCTCCCCATGTTTAGCTTGTATTAATATTATCTAATCAAAATATCAACCTAAGAAAAGTTGACTACAAAGATAAAATTCTTACACAAACTTTAAAGGTCATAAAACTCAAAGTCAAACATGTTAGCACTGTGTAACTATGACTTTAATCACACACTGTTTACCTTTGCATTCTTCCTTTTCAGGTTTTTCAACATCTGGACTTCTTTGAGCTACACAAAACAAAAAATAAATTCATGTATTTTCCAAATTCAATGTTAGCTTCATATACACACATTTAGTTTTAAAGCAGCATATGCAATATATGTAGTTCTGATGCCTTTATTACCATTTTTCCAGCAAATGCAAGCTTTTCTCAAACACTATGCTACCTGAGGAGTAGTATCAAAAATGTAGGTTAACAAGTTTATTTCAGTGAGCTTACCGTTCTGATGAGTTCTTCTCTAATATTACAATAAAATTTGTCGATAGCTTCCATACAAACTTTAGATTCTATTTTTTGTCTGTAAAGGGGTAAACAAACAAAAACCTGAATGAGGTATTATAAAAGATTTTGAAAGCTGTGCTTATTTGCTTAGCACATAAGCACAGTTTGACACAGAATTTTAAGTATCTAAGTTGGCAGTGTTTAGGCTGTAGCCCTTTCTTAAAACGATACTGAGAACATGGCTTGAAGAGAAATTTTTTTTCCTCAAGGTTTTGGTACGGGCCATCTTAATTCTGATGTTAGCCACAAGTGACACCAACCCTAATCTTTCCCCACTACCTAAGCCATAATTCCCTCCTTGCCTGACAGCAATGGGAGGAATTACTGTGTAGCACGCCTGGACTAACCAAGGACTAGGTGGCCACAAGTCAGCTGTCCATGCCCTCAGAACGAAGAAGCTAACCAAAGGAAAATGGCCCTGGGCTCAATCCCAAGGTTTTTATAAAAAAAGGGAGACTGACGACAGGATATCCTTGTCTTCTTCCTGGTCTTAGAGGTGGCTTCTAGTTTCTCATCACTAAGTAAGAAGCTCATTTTATACACATTTTTATCAAGTTAGAGAAGTTACCCCATTCCTAATTTTACTTGGCATTTTTATCATAAATGGGTATCAAATTTTGTGTGTTTTCCCTGAATCTATTATCACTTTTTTTCTTCCATAGCCTCTTATTGTGATTATTTTCTAAAGCTGTATCAGCCTTGCATACCTTGGATAAATTCCACTTGGTTGTGCTGTGTAATTCTCTTTTATATGTTCAATCCACTAATATTTTAAAAGAAGTTTTGTATTCATTTTCATGCTATATTCTCATGTCTTTAATTTTGTTACTAGGATAATGCTGGCTTTAAAGAAGTTTTGAGCTATTCCTTCTGTTCTCTATCTCCTAAAATACTATGGAGAACTAGTATAGTTTCTTTCTTAAATATTTGGTAGAAGTCATCAGTGAACATATTTGGGTCTAATGATTTCTGTTTATGGAGGTTATTGTTAAGTTTTTAGAAACAGATACAGTCTCATGCAGATAATCTATTTTTTTTCTTTTTAGTTGTGCCAAATTGTCTTTCAAGGAATTAGCCATTTCATCGCAGTTATCAAACTGCGAGGCATAAAGTTGTCTTCAGTATTCCTTTATATCCTTTTACTATTCATGCAGTTCACCAATGTATAATAATGTCTCTTTCATTTCTGATATTAATAAATTGTGCTCTTCTAGGTTGGCTATAGGCTTGATTTTTTTTTCAAAGAACTAGCTTTTGATGCTGTAGATTTTTTCCTATTGAGCTCATTTTCAATTTCACTGATTTCTAATCTTTTTTTTTTTAATGTATTTGATACAGGGTCTCACTATGCAGCTTGGACTCACAGTGAGACTCCTGTTTCAGCCTCCCCAGTGCTGGGATTACATGCATGTGCCTCCATGCCTAGTTTTTTGATGGCTGGCCCCGAAGGCATACCCAGGATTGAACCCAGGTCCTTGAGTTCGCCAAGGCAGGCACTTAGATAGACCACTGAGCTATACTTCTGGTTGCTCTAGACTTATTTTACTTTTCCTAGTCCTAAAGTGAAAAGTCAAGATGACTAGTGCATTGTTTTTGTTGTATCCCTCAAATTTTGATTAGCTGTGTTTTCATTTTCATCTTGTGCAAAATATTTTTAAATTTCTTATAATTTCTTTTTTGACCCATATGTTCTCAGGAAGTACGTTGTACAATCTACAAGTAGTTTTAGATCCTCCAGGTATCTTTCTGTTATTGATTTCTAATTTAATTCCACAGTGGCCTGAAAGTAGACATATGATTTCCATTCTGTATCAGGTAAGGAGTGTTCTATCGAATGTGGTCTATTTTAGTA
>PVKN010040802.1:0-10658 GCA_004027915.1 Capromys pilorides
TCTGTATTTGGAAATGGGATATTCTGGTCTCCCATGTGTTCCTTTGTAAATCCAAATATATTTCAAAATAAAACCACTCCAAGAAAAAATATGGTAGAGTTATTAAACTCAAAATAATGATTAGAAATTCTTCCTATGTTAGATCATTATCATATATTATTTTCTCCATGGTGTCTGTTTTTATACCGTAGTGAGAAATGAAAGTTGATATTTTATTTACTGTCATAATCTATTTCTATACAACACATATCAGCCTGACTTTTACCACCAATGTATATGTTTCATTTCACCTATTAGGGAAGTGGAATGGGTTAGAACTAGAAAAACATGGTTGGAAGCCTAGCTCTTCCACACTTGGTAGAATGACTAACTTTCCTGAAGCCTCTGTGTGGTTTTTCATGATTATGTATTTGTTAAGCATTAACATTGTACACAATATTCTACCCTAAATTATCACTGTTCTCCATGGAGTATTTTCAGTTCTCAAAAGTATATGTTTATTCTCCATCTAGAACAACTCACTGGCTTTTCTTGTCAATGTACTCCAAATAGGAAAAAAAAAAAAAAAAAAAAGGCATTTCCCCCCTAGGGTTATTGAGTACATCTTCTATGTTCTGGAGTCTGTCAGATCATTTGAAAAAATGCTGTTCACAATGTTTCCACAGCCTGTATCTTCATTCCAAAATTATAAAATAAATCTTATATACCCAAGTCCTGTGCTCTGTCTGCCTATATGCTTTGGGTCTTCAAAAAAATTGTGCTAGAATGAAACAGGATGACACTTGTGTTAGCTTTGTATGGATATTGTGAAAATTTTCACTTGCATTACCTTAGTTTTTCTCTTATTCATTCTTCTTTCAGAAAGCTTGGTTCAATGGTTGGTACCTAGCAGGTCCTAAGCCACAAACTGATAATATAAGCCACAGTGAAACTACAGCTCCTACCCTAAAAAAGCTCATATCCTCCGGGGCACAGGCTTGTAAACAGCTCATTAGAATGCACTGTGGATTGTGCAATAATAGAGATGTTCCAGAACATTATGAGATCATAAAAGAGCATTTCAATCTGCGGAAAACAGGAGTGTCAGATCAGGCAAGGCGTTCTTGGAGAATCGAGGAGTGATCTGACTCTCAAGCAGGATTCTGCATGAATGTCACTGTGGGAACTTTAAAACATAATGAGTCCTGGAAGCCACTTGCACGTATTCTGTTGTCATTTGGCCTGGGGTGTTACCTAGACATCAAGACTTTTAAAAGCTATGATAGTCTAGAGAATCAGTAGAAACTAGTCCAACTGAGAACCCTCAAAGTGGGGAAGGATATAAAACAAAGGGAATAGTGTGAGTGAAGACACGGAGGCAAGAAAGAGCACGGTGCATGATGGATCTGGCACACGTTCCAGGACTATGAGCTTGCACACTACAGCAGTGGTAGGCAAGATGACTGGAGGGGGAAGAGAGGCCACTGTGCTGTTTCAGGACAGCAGTTTGAGATGAGGAAAAGAAAATGCAGATTTTCAGCATAAATAGCATACACAGCCACTGCTAGCTAAGTGAAGGTGGAAGACATATCAGGAGATCTAGATGATGCTGATAGAATAAGAATGGAATCTTAAAGTGCACTGAGAAAATATTCCTAAAAATATTCAGCAAGTCTTTCGTATTAGAGAGCCTCTAGGATTGTTTTCATGTGGTGAATGGGGAAGAAAGAGCAAACTAGTGAACAGGTGGATGAGATTAATACCTACTGAGACACAGAAGTTAGTAATAACAGTAAGCTGAGGAGGAAATATCATCTGCACAGCTTGGACACAACACATTTGAGGTGCCTGTGGAGTGTTCAGGTGCATATATGGAATTGGCCACCTGGTCCAGGTTGAAGATGGATAAGAACATTGGACAGGACTCATTCAAGGCTGTTTTTCTTTAGGTTGTTTCTTACAGAGTAAACATAAAGATAAGGATGCAACAGCTGGTGTCCCTCATCACTTCCCTTTTATCTTAAGTGAATATGTGGCAAATGAAACATTTCAGCAATGTTTATGGACAACCTATCTACTGGGACAAAAGAATTATGAGCATATGGGTTTGCTGACTTTTGCATTCTTGGCATTAATTATACCCAGCAATTTTTGGTAAAATGTGAAATCACAATTTTGCTACTACATAGACCACATTATATAGTACTAATGTCTACATTCTGTGTTTTGAAATTTTGTGTTAGCACCGGAACACTTCATCTACTCGTCAGTTTGGTTATATACTTGGCTTACTTTTCATTTTATTCCAATAGGCAATGATATTTAGAGGTAAGCAATTAAGCAACACTTCCTTACAATTAACAGCAGGATATGAGCAAAACAAGTCTTAGACCAAATTATGCCAGGGGGACATTTATTAGTGTCCTGATTATCAATTCTCATAGCAAAGACTCACTCTAGAGTCAATGGATTATAAGGCAGTTTTATTATTATTGCCTGTGGTTCTGAGATTGACTATTCTCAGCTGTGTTCTTTCTTGAGATTTTTCCTAGAGTCATGTCTTCTGGGACTCTGGGAACAGATTGTGCTAGCATCCAAGATGGACACTCACATCGCTGGAGTTTGATGCTTGCTTCGTTTGTGGGCGCAGCTAAGGATAGGACACCTATGGATCTCTTTTTCATGTAGCCTAGGTTTCCTACAGAATGGCAGTTGGTAGAAACTGTCAAACCAGGTAAGGGTTATTTCCAGAACTGGCATCAAATATTTTCTGCCACACTACATTATCACCATATCCATAGGAACTTCTTAGATTCAAGAGGGTAACAAACCAGGCTACCATATGTCGATGAGAAAATGACAAGGTGACACTGTAGAAGATCATTTAGTCTTCTGCAGTAAATGCAATCTGTGCTGGCTGACTATCAAAAGTCTCCCATAATTAGCAAACTGGCCTAACACTGTCATGCCACCTGTTTGTTAGGAATTCTGAAGTCTTAGTCATTTGTTCTTTCTAGTGCTTCCAAAATGCTTTATATATAAAAGACTTCCCTGAGACAAGTGTAAATCCATTGTAGAGATAGGGTCTAATTGATCTTTCATTAATCATGTGTTATTAAAGAATCAAAACTACAGCTGAATGGGTACTTTAGGGATCAGTCCTAGGATGTCATCCAAAATTTATAGCCTATGGGGCTCATTAAACTCTCATACGCTCTTGTGGTTTATATTATAGATGCTCTCCCAGAGCCTTGTGTGCTTACAAGTGATGTTTGGGAGACATGATTGGATTATGGGGGATTATCATGAACTTTAACCCAGCTGAGATCAGTCCCACCTCAGAACCACAGGCAATAACAGGTAATGAAGATCATGGCCTCAAAAGGGTTTTTCTCCCTACCTAGCAAAGTTCTTCTTCTCTCTCCACTTTCTAGATGTAAAGACCCTCTGCCATGCTGCCCAGACTTGGATCCAGCAACTATGAACTGAAATTCACTCCATAAACTGAGTCAAAATAAACCTCTCCTTTCTTCAGTTGTGGATGTTGGGCATTCCGTCCCAGGAATGAAGAAAGTGACTACTTACGAAAGAACGGTGAATGTCTGTAAAATATTCACCGCATAATGTTTTTGCACTATCAATGAAATGCTATTTTAAAGTAATCTTCAGATAACACAACAGCGGTCCTTGAATTTGTCATCTAAATATCCTTAGAAGTTTCCAGTAATAAATTTGCTCCTCAGCAAGCACTGATGCCTAGAAGCCTATTGAAAATGAAAGTCTGAGCTTCTTCAGAAAGCAAAGGGTTGGAGCTTTTGATTTGGCAAATGTCTGGATAGGCAACTTGGAACTATTTTTACCTATTAAAAATGTGAGAGTGAATGAAATAATTCAGGAAAGTTGAGGATGAGAAAAGCAATGATTCTTAGTCAGTTTCTTAGAATCACTCATGAAGTTGGCCCTGCAAAAACCTATATAGTCTTTGAAAGTTTAATCATAAAAGTTGAATGGTTAGGTTAACTTGGTCCTAAGACTTCGAGTAAATAAAGAGAAGAATATCAAGTCATTGCATGAAATTTACAAGGCTCCATCTAGACCTAAGCTTCACAGTTATAAAATAGCCAAGGTCTAGAATCAACAGATAACCAGAAGAATATCTGTCCCTTTCAAGATGATTTGGAATATAAGATGAGGGAATAACTATTGGCATAGAGTGGAGATTCCTTTGTCACTAACCAGCTTTGAGTGGACACAATGAGGAAATAAAACTCTAAGCATTATTTACATTTTTCACAGATGTGTAGACCTAAGTTCAGGAGAGGGATGGCTAAAATATGGTTAATGTTGTTCACTTACAGTACTTGATGTCTGTTTTTTACACTGCCACCAGCATAATAATGGCAAAGCCATTTTCTCAAAACCTTGACACCTGGGACTATAGGACTATCTGCTCTAATAAGTTTTGATCCATTCATCAGATAACCACCCTTATAAAAGACCGTTATTTTTCTTAATAAAGAGGGACTTCATTTTAATTACAGGGTTGTATTTAAGATGATAGATTCTTAATTGCAGGGGAGATTCTGAAGATAAGTGCTTATTTACTCTTGAGGATATGCTTGTCCTCACCTCATCAGTTGTTTTCTTTTTAGTAAATGTATAATATAGTGGAATTGTGGCTTCTAGGGAATGCTCTTAAGCTAATTATGAAAATAGTCTGTGTAATATTAGTGTTGTCTCTCTCTAGTGTCTCATTTATATCATAAAATTGGCACCCTTTTGAAAGCCTCTGCTTGGTCCAGAGCACCCATACCTTTGTGAAAGAGACAAGGCGAGCATCAAATGTGATTTTTCAATCCCTTTGCAGCTAAAACAAGGTGACTAATATCCAAGTAACTTGTTCAGAAACAATAATGACAGTAACTGCTACAGTGCTCCAAATCTCAATTTTACTTTCTTTTATCTAATACCCACCATGTCTGCATTGCAAACTTTTCAGGTTCTCTACCACCAGAGATGAAGGCAAAACAGCTGACCTTGTTTCTGCCAAAGGAAAACACCTATTTACTAGATATGCTCTCTAAACTTTATGTAAGTTTTATTTTTAATCAAATCTATAGATATAGCCAGTGAGCACTGTGCACAGCAGTAGAAGGTCTATAAATTTCACTCTTTTAAAGGTTGGAGGGGCCAGGGAGATAGCTCCATGGCACAAGTGCCTGCCTGGTAAGTGCAAGGTTATGAATTTGAACTCCGGTCTGCCAAAAAATAAAATAAAATAAAAATAAATAAAGGCTGGGGTTAATTTTATTTTTTTTTAAATATGGAACAAACTGACAGTATCTGTCCCAAAGAGAATGCACTGAGTGTACAATACCAACTGTATAATATTCCTACAAAACTGATTAAACTGAAAATAAGGATAAAAACGCAGGGATCAGGATTCAATCCCTGGCACCATGTGCCATGCTGGCCCCAGAACCCCAGGCACTTTGAGCTGGCCACCAAGATAGGTGTGGTGGTGTACACCTGTAATCCCAGCATTGGGGAGGCTGAAACAGGGGGATCACTATGAGACTGAGCTGTGTCGTGAGACCCTGTACCAAATACATTAAAAATAATAATAAATATAAAGATTCAATTAAACAAACCCTGAAATATTGTTCAAAACTAAGATCCTGCATGAAAGCCTGTACTTTAAAAATATCTTTATTGGGTCATGGAGACAGCTCAGCAGTATAAGCATCTGCTTGGAATTGCAAGGCCCTGAATTCAAGCCCCAGTATGAAAAAAAAAATGCTTTAGCATACAAGAAAAAAAATGAAAATGAGAAACATATAGGAGACTGAAGACAAGTGAATATAATTCATGATTTCTGATCAGATCTTGAATTTGAAATAAGATACCCAATAAAGATCAATTAGGGAAGTTGCAATGTGAGACTTATGTTATATAGTAGAATTACTTTAATGTAAATTATCAGAGTATGGTTTTGATTTTTTTTTTTTTTTTTTTTTTTTTTTGCAGAGTCTCACTACACAGCTTGGACTCATAGTGGTCCTGTTGTTTTCAGTCTCCCTAGTGCTAGGATTACAAGTGTGTGCCACCACAGCCAGACTCCATTGTCAGCTCAGGGCGCCCATGGGCAGGGCCAGCACAGGATGCAGTGTCAGGGATCAAACACTGTCCCCTGTGCATGATGAAGCAAGCTCTTAGTCCTCTGAGCTATCTCGCTTGTCCTTAGAGTATGGTTTTGAATAGTGATTATATAGGAGAATGACCTTTTTCTGATTAGATACAAACTAAAGTTGTTGCGAGTGAAGTGACATGACTTTTAGAACAAATTCATATTCTTCAGTAAAACACACACACACACACAAAGGAAAATCTGGAAAAATTATAGTGAAGACAAATCCAGGTGAAGGATATACTGGTGTTCAATGTACCACATTCATAATTTTTAAGTTTAGAAAGCAAGTTTGAAAATGTACTAATTTAATCCAGCAAAACAGTGCTGTGTGGATTTGACCCAGCAACCAGGCCCAACATGAATGTCCATGTTGACACAATAAACTCTTAATAATGGTTATGGTTTGTGTGTAAATTCCTACCAAAGTCTTATGCAGTCATAGAGCATTTTCAGGGGTGGAAAAATGTAGAATGTGTGATACTGTGATTAGAGACATGTGATTAGTAAATCAGTCCAATGATTGGTTTGGTTTAGTTCAGGCTAGGATTAAGGGTGTGAGTGCCATACCCATCCTAGGGCAGGCAGCCTGTACAATATAAGGGACAGAAAGAGTCTTGTCTTTCCCTCATTGCTTTTGATGTCTTCAGCCCCCATGAGTAGTTTCCCTTAGCCACGTGCCACTCTGCTTTGGAGCCAACCAAAGCAGAGCCAACCAGAGTGAAATTTCTACAAACTGTGAGTTAATCAAAGCTTTTCTACCTTAAATTTTGGTATCAGGTATTTTGTCTCGGCATCAAGAGAAAAGAGACCAACACAGTAACTAAATCTTGACAGAGGGTTATATGTCCATAAACATATGAATGGATAAATAAATGTATTTGCACTCAGTAGAGTACTACTCTGCCATAAAGAAGGGTGAATGAGTGATTTTCCAGAAAATATATGCACCTTGAGATGTAACATTGACATACATCAGATGTACAACCTTGCATATCACACGGTTTCTCTGATAAACTCAAAATTGATAAAGAGCAAAATAAAAGATAATAGGATAAAGGAAAGCAATTCTTCTGCAAATGGGAAGAGGACAAGAGATAGAGAAAGGGGTAGGGGATGAAGAACAGAGTAGAATGTGTTAGACACATGTGCCCACTCCCCAAGGTGAATGTGATCATTGTGTACTATAAACATGTACTTTTAAAAAACTGAAAATGAATACACATAAGAAAACATAATAAGATATTAATGAAAGGTCCCAGGACAAATAGGACCTTTCTGGTTAACCTAGAACTAGACTGAGACACTTCCTTCAAATCAATATTTTAATTCATCCATGTGGAAATGTTTCACGGAAAAAAATTCAAAATTATGAAAAAAGCATAATGAGCCTCCATGTATGTTAGTGCTTCATCTCTTAATAAGCACAAAGTATCTCTGTGGTTTTGACTAACCTCTCTCTAATGACTAGTGCACCTGGGCATATGTATTTGTTGCTCTGATTCTGCTCAGTGAGCCTCCAATTCATATCCTTTATATTTCCATTTGATCCTGTGCATTATTTTCATATATAACAATACTGGTATGATGAAGCTTTTGTCTAATATCTATTGGATGGTGATAATAAAAGCCACATGCAAAACAGGTAGTGAAGCATCACTACTGAAATCTGACCTTTGTCTTATTATCTCTAGCAATTCCACTTTGTCCCCATTCATCAAAATAAACCCTGCACATTCCATGACCATAATGCAAAAGTCAACTGGCATGTGCAATAACATATTTCTACAGTGTAGCACAGACTACAGTGTTCAAGTTCTCCTTCCACTTACATAGAGTCATCTCCTGGGGCAGAACTCTGATGAATATAATTTTCAATATTTCTTCATATTTTATGGGAATTTTAATGAGTATTATTTCCTCATTTATTATAGTCTGGTGGTTAAACATACTTAACAAATTGTATATAATCAAGATCTTACTCCTCTTCTGGATTGCTATAATCAAAGTTTGTGAGATAAAGCATTAAAAATGATGTGACTCAGAAGAAAAATAATCAACAAGGACAGGCTGCTATATGCTATCATTTACTGGTGAACTCACCACACTGCCAGGTAAAGTTGTATCATCTTAAGAACTACTCTTTACGTCTTTCTTTGGTAAACCTAAATGAAAGTATCCCTTTCCTCCAGGTGCACTTAAAGCAATCGTCATGAAATTATCCAGCTCATATGGCCTTGCAGTGGCTCAGGTTGCTACATCCAAACAGTTGCTCTATCTATGCCACCTCTTATTCTTTTCATGTGCACAGGTACACGTGCTCTGTTTGCTTTACAGTGTGAGCAGATAAAACAGTAACATAAATACCTTCAGGCCAAGTAACTTGTCTGAGATAAATCTCTACTTGGCAGCTCACAGGAGGTCATGCTAGCTTAGCCATATTGCAAGAATTCTGTTTGTATAGAACACATTTAATTTTTGATAGGAAATGATTTAGGCAGATGCATAACAGGATAAGAAAAGACACACACAGCACATACACACTTATTTCCTACAGAAAGCAACCTGATGTAGTTGCCTGAGGCAGTGCAGGAAAGCGTGGTTTTCTACTTCAACTCATTGGCTGGAATGGCACCACAGGAAAGAGGAAGGGATATAAATGAAGCCAGCACCTATATTGCTTATTTGGGTGGGTCTGGCAGTCTTTCTTAATGAAGAGATAGGAGAAATCTAGTTCTCTTCGAGTCTTCAGTCTAAAACTCCACTTAGATGTAAACCATAACAAGGGATCCTGTAATTTGACCTGAAATCTGGGAACCATTCATTGGAGAGTGTCTGTGAGTCTCTAGTTGACTTTGCTAACATCGCATTTCCTTCTCCAAAGTACTCCAGCCTCAGCACCATCTGTTCCTTCTCTGCTAAGAGAAGCTACTTGGACTCTCTGAGGTGGAGCCTGGAAATCTGTTCAGGGAGGGAAAGGTCTGGGTCTAGGCTTCTTGGACTCCCTGCCCACATTTTTCCTTGTATAAAGGAGTCTAAGGTACCTAGACATAGAAAGGCAATAATTTTAGGTAAATGGGCTTCTCCATCTTCCTTTGACTTTTCTACAAAATCCTATTTCTTTTTTCCCAAAATAAACGATGTGTTTTGAGCAAAGGATTACAAGCAGATGAACTTGAGTGGCCATAACACCACCATGGCAGCGCAGTGGGCCCTCTCTTTCTATGACTATTTGATGTTGTACTGATGCGAACATTACAATAGCAATCAGCTAGTAAATATGTAGGGGCTTCTTGGTATCTTGGGTACCCCAGGGAGAAACAGCAGCAGGAATAAGGAAAAGATAGACAAAAAGACAAGAGCTAGGTTAGGTGATAGCCCATTGCCTGTTTGCTGAAGTACCCCAAGAACAACAGTAGATTTGTTTATACCTCTGAAAAGTTAGTGTCAGAAGACACAAGGTTACCTTGTGACTAATAGCTGAAATTGACTACAAAAGATGTTTTTCCTAAGACTGAGGTAGCATGACTGCTTTAGGCACCATGGCCTTGTCCTGCCCTCACACACATGATCAATTTCCTATTTCAGGGTTCCCAACAGAAGGGTAGGGGAACAAATGACAGTGGAGTGACACCCTCCAGTGATCAGCTCTGCAAAAAATATCAATTGAAAGAACTATTCATGCACAAAACTATTTTCATAAGAACAAATAGAAATAGTTAAGAGAATGTAGCACCTCATATTAGAATAATAATAAGAAAAGTGAATTGAAAAGGGTAGAAAGAAAAGAGTTGCTCTCTGTTAGCCTGCCTCAATCTAAGCAATGAAGCATGGAGAGATACACCTGCCACTTGGGGAAGGGAAAGGGAATTATGCCCAGGCCTTAGATTTAGAACCCAATAGCAGTCACATCAATCTGAAACCCATACAGGGCAGAATCTAATGGCCTGTTCCTGCAGGCCACTGTATGCATACAGATTCTCTAGATCCACATTATCCTGGTAGCTTAGGGAATGTCTTCACTAATGCTTCAGCATCTCAGACAGCGTGGTGTGGAGAAAGATTTTTGTGGTGGTTGATATTAATTTCTAATCTCATTTAATTAAGAAATTAGTAAGGTGCCCTTCTGGGTGTGTCTGTGAGAGAGTTTCCAAGATAACTGGAATATAGAACATGGAGCAGCAGCCAATGGGGGACCTCTGGGTGGCACCACCCAAAACCAATAGGCTGGGTGCCCAGGTGGAACAAACACAGAAAGAAAAGCCCAAGAATCCCAATAATATATTGCAATTAGTTCTATCTCTCACCTCCCCCTCCTCTCTCCTCTCTCTCTCTCTTTCTCTCCTTTAGTCTCTTTTTTAAAGAATATAAAATAGTTATAGAAAAAAACAGCATTAGAAACAATAGAAGATTTCACTAAACAAAGTAATAGGAATTCAACCACGACTGCTGCATTACATGATGCTATCTTCAAAGTATTTGTTCAGATTAC
>PVKN010040803.1:0-10654 GCA_004027915.1 Capromys pilorides
TTCTGATACCAGCTGGTGTTATCTTGTACTGGTTCTCTGGCCCTGAGAATAAAACCTGCCCCCTGCCTAGTTTAAGGGACAAGCTTTTTATCCCTGGCTGATGGCTCTGTCTTCTCATGGCAGGTCGGTGTGGCCTCCATGGGGAAAACTTGTCCAGGGACCCCGTCACCTCTGATTCTGGTCCTCCTGTCTCTCAACCTCTGGAGCTAATCTCTTGGATCCTGCCCAATCCGGCCTGCTGTAGGCTAGGGATAAGGGGGTACTGGTCTCACTGGTGGGGAGCCTGTGCCCGGGCCGCTGTGTCTTCCCAGTCACTCGGTGTCTCCAGACCTTTTGCATCCTCCAGGGAGGCACAGAGGCTGACGAGGAAAGAGAGAGCACGGCCCAGGTCTCACCCTGCAGAAGATGATGGGAGCCTGGCAGGGTGGGCATGGGCCCCAGGTGCCTCTGCCTCTGCTGCTCAGTGTGCCCCTCATCCCAGCTGCACCTCTGTGTCACTTTGGTCTGGAAATTCCAGGTCCGGATTTACTGCTGCCCTGGTTCCACCTCAGGGAAGGCAGGCTTCTCCCAGCAGCCCCCATTAGTGGCCGAGGGCACCTTTTCCAAGTTACACAGCTTTCCTGACCCACAGGGACCAGGGAAGCTGGGAGGATAAGCCAAGGGCTCCCGTTCCAGAGGTGCAGGCAGGGACACCCCTTGCTCTGAGCCCAGCTGACTGAGGCCTTGGATGCCCGCTTCCAGCCCAGCAGCTGCCTTCATGGTCTCTGGGGTGGCCCCTGACGCTATTTGCTACACTACCCACCCAGCTCCCCCTTCTCAAGGTCCCCTCACTATGGCCAGCATCACCTCCTGTCCTGAGGTGGGGCTTTCCAAACAGCTTTGAGCAAGAAAGCATTGAGAGGTCCACAAGGGCGCAGTGGCCACCAGGACACGGATGGTGGCTCCTGGGACTTGGATTCACTTGAGGCAGCAACTCCCACCCAGTGCAGTAGCCCGGCAGTGCTGGTAGAGCTCCACCCTGGTGGCAGCTACTGCCTGCTCTTCAAGCCACGGGGACACACACACACACACACACACACACACACACACAAGTTCTGCTGGCTTCGCTGAAGGCAAAGGGCTCAGAATGGATCTGCCCCAGCCAGCACCCACACTCTAGGCCACGTCACCTAGGAAAGGGGGTCCCTGGCCCTCTGCTGCCCAGCTGAGGTGGGGGTGGGGGAGGCATCCGGTGTGCAGGGGGAGCAGAGCCCGGAGCCCAGCCAGCTGAGGCTGACCCAGGGTGTGCGTAGCCCGCAGGTCTGGGGGTGGGTGGGGTGCAGCAGCAGGCTCACCATCACCAACTCGCCACAGGACTCGAGAGCTGGGTGTGGTGACACATGCCTGTCATCCCAGCACTCTGGAGCCCTGAGACAGGAGGACGGCACATTCAAACCCAATTTGGGCAATTTAACCACTTAGCAAGACCTTGTCTCAATAAGTAAATTAGAAAAGGGCTAGGAATGTAGCAGCTTGGTGCAAAGGCCCTGGGGTCCATTTCCAGTAGGGAAAAGGAGAAAAGACAGAAAATAAGAAGGGGGGAGGGGGAGAATATGCAAATCACCCAGAGCAAGAGCCCCGGGGTGCTTGCAGCCTCCCCCTCCCAGCCACTCCTGGTGGGCACGGGCGGCTGGTTGCAGCTGGGGCCCCTGGGGCTTGATCCCATGGCCTGCTCCCCACTCCTGGGCTCCAGCAGCAAAGAGGAGACTCTGTGTGGCCCCTTTTCTGTGGAGCAAGCAGGACAGTAATGCAAGAAGTGGCTAAAAATGCAAAAAGCCGCTGCTTTTGATGAAGAAAAATGCAGCGGCAACATCTGTTTGACTCTTGTTCCCAGCTTCATCAGCGCTAAGTGGTCGATAAATCAGAGTGGCATGGCGCTCCGTTTCTTCCGCGGCTCCGCCATCCATCTCAGGCCGGTTCTCATGAAAAATGAAGGAGTGGGGCAGCGTGATAGTGCAAATGTGTACGTTACCCAGAAAATCATCATAGCGTGTAATGCTGCCACGCACCTCCCCGCTGGGTGCCGGGGTGCAGGGGGCGGGCCTGCGTGCCACTACTGGGGGGGGGGTGAGGAAATCCACACTGTTCACACCCTGATCTGCTCCTGCGGTTGCGCTTGCCCTGGTAGCACCATTTAGGCAGATCTGGGGCACCCCGGGAGCTCCATTGTGAGAGGCACAGCCTTGCCTGTACCTGGGTTCTTAATAAAACAAGGGTAGGAGCCAGTAAAACAAGAGTGCAAAGCTGCAGAAAGAAGGACGGAATTTATTAGGGAATGAATAAATGATGATGGCAGGCGGCTCAGGGACGTGGGTGTCACCAGGCTGCAGGGCAGAGAAGAATCCTCCTGCCCCTGTGCCAGCTGCCCAGGGTAGCCTGTCACCTGCCCTCTCTGCTCTGGGTCCCACCGGAAAGGCCCTTGGCAAGGGTTTCTAGGCCCCGTGCATTCCACCGAGCCCCTCCCACACTGTTCCCGCCTGGGGTGTCCTTGGGACCCTTGAGACCGTGGGGAGGAAGGTGGTGCACCCAACCTCGATAGCGTGGGCTGCAGGGGCCCTGGTAGGTCCTGCAGGCTGCGGGCTCCGGTGAAGACAGGGCCTGGCTGGGAGCCCCCCGCATTTCCCAGAAAACCAAGTCATCCCTGTCTCCACGACACGGGTCCTCAGTGTCAGGAAGCCCCTCTGGCCAGGACTATGGCGGGAAGCTAAGCACCTGTGGGCCAAATACAGGGACTTAAGGAGCGGGCACTAAAGAGGAAGCAGAAAGAGAGAGGGGAGATTAGAACCCAAACAGGGGCCTGTGATCTCCGGAGTAGTGGTCCCTGCCGGAAGGCAGGACCCACAAGATGTGCTGGGCCAGGTCAGTGCGGGTAGAGGCAGGCAGGAAGCCCTAGGTTTCCTAGCTAGTGCTCAGCAGGGCCTTTGAGTGATGCCCCGCATTAAGCCTGCAGGGTTGTGCATGGGCAGAGGTCAGCTGCTAAGGAACCCCCAGCCCCATGGAAGGCGAACCTTCATTAAAGGAGCACCCATGCCCACGAGAGTCCGGGCCAGCTGCCCTTCCCTCTCCAGAGGGAGGCTGGGAGACTTAATTAGTTAATGTGGGTAAAGTGGTCTGAAGATGAAAAACCCTGGGTAATTGCTGAGTGCCGCTGCTGTTGTTATTATACAATTACCAGAATTTTCCAGTCATGGGAATCTAGTTAAACAATTTCCACCTGGTGCGGGGTTCCGGGAACCACAGCGGCTGAGGGCTGTTGGGCTGTACCTTCTTCAGTCTGAAGGTGCTGGGGAAAGGGCACACAGATGTGGGCACCATCGCTGGCACCACCCCATCTCTAGAATGTGGGGGGCACCATGAAAGGCCACTGGCCCTGGGAAGAGAGAGGACAGACTTTACGGACCTTGCGAAAGTTCTGCCCTAGGGCTGTGCGTGGCTCCATCCACGGTGGATGGACGCCTGGGGAGATTTCTCACTGTGCAGCCAGCCCTGCTGTCCACCAGCGCATGTTGGAGGAAGACACACGGCACACATCTCAGCGGACTCTTGGAAACCAGAGATGCCCCTTGGCTCGGGGCCAAAGCTCGGCTTGTTTAAAATCATTATGAATGATCTGAGCGGAGCCTCGTCCAATTACATCTCCACGTTTGCAAAAGACACTGAACTTTTATTGGCATGAGTGAATTCCGTGAGGTCATTTTGGTGGGCAGAAGAGTGACGGATGGCTGAAGAGCCAGGCAGCGGGAAGAGAAGAGACAAGGCAACTGCCCAAGGAGCCCAGGGGGCCCTGGTGGGAGACCCTGTGGTGTTAACAGTGGTCCCTCGACTGGAGTTGTTGGCTCTAGGCTGGAGAGGTGGCATAGCCTGGGCAGGACCCGGGAACCTAGCTGGATGGCTACCTCTGCCGCAGACCTCGGTCTGTAGTGCCAAGCTCGGGGAGGCGCAGGCAACCTGGAAAATGGAGATTAGGACTTCCTACCCCAAGCAGGGAGCACTCTTCTCTCCAGATCCTACAATCCTAAGAAGGGTCTCTATCTACCCTCGGTGCCCAGGAGGTCATGGTACCATGAATGAGCCACACCAGGGGCAGTTAATGTCCCACATTATACCAAGGGAGACTCGTGTCAACAGTATCAAGAGGTGACATATTCTCCTGGGTGCCTGATCAATAAGGAGTTACAAAAGACAGTCAGGTTACTGGGGGTCGGGTCTCCCTGGGACCCCCATCTAGGAGGCCCCATGATCTGTACACTGCAGCAGGGAGGAGACTGGGCTGGGCCAGTCGCTGGTGTTCAGTGTACGCCTGTCCGTCTGTTTCTCAAGGGCCTGGGACCAGCCGGGAGTGTAGGTGCCTGGTGCCCTCCAGTGGACGGAGTCGGAGCTTAGAAAGGGTTTGGGACTTGTGCCCTGTGTGTTCCCTGCTCTCCCTCACCCTGAACCTGTATTTGATTTATTACACATCATTGCAATTGTTGTTGCAACCAGCCCTGGGATAAGAAGCTGAGGGCCTTTTGCAGGGGGTAAAGAGAACCCCCATAGGCGGAATTCTTGCTTAAGGTACGCAGCCAGCCCTGGCCAAGCAGTAGAGACCGGTGACCAGGTCCTGAAGGGCCGAGGTCCCTGTTCCTCTGACTCCCCCAGCCCTGTCAGGGGCCACAGCCACGCAGAAGGCACAGGCCCAGCCAGCCCTGTCGGCCGTTACGCGCCATCTCCTCATCCTTCCTGCTCCTTCCAAGGAGGAGCTGTGCCCAGCCCTATTCTGGGGCTGCCTTGTCCATTCGGAACTATGCCCCATTAGACAGCGAATCAGCCCCGTCTGATGACAGTGGGACTGAACGGTCCTGGAATTGCTTCTGAAGAACTGGTGTGGAGGACTGCAGCTGCCTGTCCATCTGCTCCCTGTGATAGCTGGGGAGGGCACTGGGCTGGTGCCACCGTCCCCACTACAATGAAATGCGCCGTGTGATCGGCTCATGGCTGCGCGCTGCATGGGAGGCAGAGCTCCGTAACGCACCAGTGCATTTAGTGTTCTTTTGATAAAATTGTTCAAACTTCCTTTGGAGAAACAACCACCTCTCCCAGATCAGTCCCTGTGTTCCCTGGGCCATTGTGGCCCTGCAATGGCCACCAGCACGAATCCCTGGACTTCAACTGGAGCCACAGGAATGGTCACAGCTCACTCCTGCTGAATCGGAATTTGTGAGCGTAGAACCCAGCGCTCTAGGAAGCCAGCTCTGGCTGGCACGTGCAGCCCAGGAAGAGAGATGGCACAGAAGAGTCTGAGCTGAGGGAAGGCGAAATGATGCCTCCACGCGTCCAGTGGCTCCCTGGAGCGAGCCATGCCTGAAGCCGGACAACTCAAGTTTTCTTGGTAACTTGCATCTCCCGATTGCCTAGCCCCCTGAATCAGCTCAGGTTGAATTTCTTGTGACATTCACCAGAGCCCTACGTAGGAAAAAAAAAAAAAAGATCCTATGTCTTCCTATTACTAAGCCAGAAACTCCAGCCATCGTATGATTCAGGTTGCCTAGGAGACAGGTGACAACTACTACTACTTTTACCGTGACTACGGAAGACCGCCATTTCTTCAGACCTGGGTTCTATGCATGGATGCCAAGTTTCTCAGAGGATGTGGCTCGTCTGACCCCACTAAGGTGGGACTGTCTACAATTATCTTCATCAAATGCATAGGCTACTGGAAGTGTAAAGAATTACTTGGCCCACCGAGAGCCCACCCCTAAGGCCAGGTCTTGCCGATGTGAAGGGGGCAGGGTGTGCCGGGGTGACTGGCAGGGCCACACTCCAGGTTCTCCTACTTCCTGCGTTTTGGCTTTGGGCAATCACTCTTTTTCTCTCCATTGCTGGAAGATGACAAAGCTCCATTTCTTCAACAAATACTGCACGCCTCTGCGAATTTAAGGCAGCAGTGCCCTGCCACTCTGGGAGGGCAACTGGCATGCATGTGGTCACCAGGATCATTCCTAGTCCTCATCTGGATGATGCAGATCCCATAGAACTCTCTGACCCTGGGGGACCCCAGGGCTTGCAGCCCCTTTTCTGTAACTATTGTTCACCTCCTCACCTGGACGCTTCGTGCAATCCAGTTTGTGTGTGGAAGACCTTCGAGGACCCTGCAGGTGGGGGCATCCCAGGCCTTCCTACTCCTTTTTGAACGAGAAAATGGCAAAGCCAAGAAGAAACTTAGAGCCCATACAGGCCTGGAGAACGTGGGGTGGAAAAATGGGGCCAAGAGAGGCTGCAGGTGGCCCTGCCTCATCCGGCCGACAGGCCCCTTCCTGACCTTCCCCAGGGGCTGCTCTCCCCTTCCCGCTTCCTGATGTTCAGAAGCCCCATGAGCAAGGGCCGCACCCCCCAGTGCTGCGAGCAGGCTCCCCTGGCAGCCCAGGTGAACCCGACAACAAGGCTGGCTCCCTGGCCAATGTCTTCCTGCCTGCCCTGGGGTGCAGGCAGGCACTCGGTGGGAGGTGGCTGGTGGGCTGGGAAGGGGCCTGCGCTCTGCGCTTCAGAGATCCCTTCTGGCCTAATCTTCCAGCTGCGAGTGACAGAGGCCAGGGGTTCCCAGCCAGAAAGCCTGAGAGCTTGGGATCTGGGCCACCTCCCTCTGCTCTTGGGGAGCAACTGGGGAGCTCTTCCATTAAATCCCATTAGACACAAACCCCCAAATCTCCCCTTGACTGACAAACAGGCTGGCTGCAGAGGCAGCGGAGGATGAATCACCCCAGCCCATGGCACAGCGATAGGATTTTTATGCTTTGGCAACTGTAACGGTGAGATTCCAGCAATTGTTTTAGAGGAAATCATGATTAAATTGGGCTGTATGTTTTTTTAATGTGTTCCCCCGTTCCTCTTTAATACCTTGGTAGGACACGATAAAGTGTAATCACTGAAGTAATTGTGGCCCTCCTCAGTTTATGTCTTGAAAGACTGACTGGGGGTTAACAAAGGCACTGCAGGGCAAGGTTTGGATTAGAAAATACCGTTTTTCTTTTTTGTTGTTTTCTTTTTTAAGTCCCTCTTTATCTTCTTCCCTTCTCCAGCGTCTCCTGGAGCTCGCTGATAACCTGTAAGCCTCCTTGGGTAATGACGGCCCCCGCGGCACTAATGACACGGGAGAAGCCGGCGCCCCACAGGAAACCCCAGCTCTGCACTAGCAGTGGCCCGTGTCCCAAACACCACTGCGAATCAAGTCCCTGCCGCCTCCAAATCCTCTGGCTGGAGCTGGCCCACTGCAGACAGCACAGCGCACCCCAGATCCTGGCACCACCTCCCCGTGTTCCCTCTCCCAGCAGTGCTCCCGAGATGGCTGGCATCCCTGTCCTGGTCAACTGAGGCCCTCGCCAACTTGTTCCTTCAGATGGGGAACAGAAAAGCCTGGCATCTTCTGCCTTCCACCAGTGGGGGCAGCACTGAGGAACAGGACAATGGGGCCAGGACCGCAGAAGAGTCACCCCAAGGCACTGCTGGCGCCTGCAGAGCTGAAGGACAGAGGAGCCACAGGAAGGAAGATTTTTTTCTCTCTGTTCCAGAGGCCACTGCCCTGGTGTGGCCCTCACTGTGCTGCCCTGCTCTGCTCTAGCCTCCCGATGGGCTCCCTGCCGTGAGCCAAGGTCATCCGTCCTACAAGTCCCAGCGCTCCTGGCCTCTCGTGGCTCTCTGTTTCCTGTGAACACAGCCCACTCCTGACCCCAGGGGCTTCCACAACTGCTCAGTTGATGAGGTCACGTCTGTACCTCCCGCAGAGCATTCTCACACACTCCGCTTGGGTACTGGGCTGGCCAGCGTGCTCTGCCCACTCTGTCTGTACCCAAGGTGTGGACACCCGCCACTTCCACCTCCTTGTGAAGACTGGGTTTCTACACCACATGGTCCTCCATCCCCTCACCTTCCAGACAAAGGGGGCCTGCAGCATCCTGCCTCGCCTTTCTCTCCCATGTCTGGGCTGGACCCTCCATCTTATGCGTCCCAAGGAGGAATCCATCTGGTCTACCCAGCTGAGCTGATGGCTGGGTCACCATACCTGCCCTTAGAGTGGTGATAACTGGGATGACCAGCTTTGACCAGTCACTGGGCAGGGGCTGGGCATTGCCTTTGGAGGAGAACAAGGACAGCTGCCACTTAGTAGCCAAGACATTTGCCATCCATCCCCCTCTACCAGCCCCCCTCCCCTCTCCCGTTATCTTGAGGCTGAGCAGATGCTGCTGCAAGGGCTTCTGGGAGTTTCTGCAAGTGAGGGTTCTTGAGGCTTCACTTGAAGCTCATTTCTGCTCTGCATTCTCAGTGGAGGCAGGGACACTCCAGGATGATGTGTTCCAACGTCTCACCCACAAATCTCCACTCTCATCCTGGCCTGTGGAATTCCGCACTATGTGACTGCAGGCAACGTGTTTGCCCTGTAATCTCTGCTGGGAGCCTAGCAATCTCGTTGCAGAGACCGGAGTCGCCCTCACCGACTGATCATCACTGGTGCAGGAGACAAAGCCCGGTCCTCATCTCTGTGCCTGTGTGCACACGCATGCACAGGCACAGCCTTGGCTGGGAGACCCACAGCTCTCTCCCCCTGTTTGTTTTTAAATCTCACTGCGGCTGCCTTGAAGCTGAGAAAACAGACGCTGGGCTGAGGGCCTTGGCACTAGCCCAGGGTATCTGGGACACCCATGTTTGCAAAGAAAGCGTTTGTGAAGTGTGAAGAAATCTGAACAGTGCCGTTCAAAAACTGTGTTTAAATTTCACTCAAAATGTTCTATTTTGTGTAGGGGGTAGAGTCCCTTTGAGAAAACACTTGCTGGCATTTGCAAATTGCGGTTACCATGGAGCTGTTAGGAGATGTTAGCTACCCAGGGATGGCAATTAATCTGGTGGTTGTAGGTAAACCAAGCCAGCAGCTCTTTTGGAGAAAGCTTTGGGAGTGGGGATGCTGAAAGCCTGCATTAAAAAGCACCAGTTTAGACTGAGGTGTCGGGTGCCTGTCTAGCTGCTTGTTTATGCTTCCCTTGCTGGCTGTTAGAAGGACGCTGGCTTGGACGCAGACTTCCCTAGCTGACTTGAGAGCTCACCGGGCTGCCCTGGGCTGGGATTCTAAGTTGCTTGGAGGAACAGATTCCTTCTCTGCTGACTTCCTGGGCCCCCACTAGCCTACTCATTCATTCATTCATTCATTCATTCATTCATTCATTCATTCATTTATTCACTCACCCACTCATCCATTCATTCATGCAACCATTCATTAATCTATCCATCCATCTGTCCATCCGTTCATCCATCTCTCTAAGAGCCATGCACCAGGGGCCAGCCTTGCTGCAGAGTCTGAACAGGACTGAGTCTGTGCCCACGAAGGGACAAATAATACATATTCATCTCCTCAGCAGGTGCTCCTGGATAAGATGAGGTCCCAGAGCATAAAAAGACAGCTTAGTGGCAATGGAGGGTGAAGGTGGGAGCTCAGGGAAGCTTGTGCAGAGGGGACCTTAGCCTAGTATGAGATGGTAGTGATAAGAAGCAGCGAGGAGAGTGAGAGGAAACGGCTCAGGCCCCAGGATCAGAGGACACAGGTCAGAGGACAGACCCAGGCCCACACACAGTGTTCAAGGAAACAGCCATGCCAGGAAGGCAGGCAGAGGTTGGTCTGGCTTTGGGAAGCAGATTGAGGACATGGTCTATGACAGCAGCCCTGCATTGTCTGTCTTGCTGGCTAGGTATCAGGCCTGGCCCTGGGCCCGGAACTGGGCTGGATAAATATTTGTTGAATAAGTGAAATGGCCCAAGAACACTTTAATGTTGAATGAGCCTCCACATTGAACTTAAGACTCAATCTCCCCTTGGAAGAAGAGCTTCTGCACGTTGAGATCCAATCTCCAGGAAAGGCTAATGCTGCAGCCAAGATGCAACCCGGGATGAAGCACATGATTCATCCACCGGGGAGGAAGTCGCCCGGGTCTCCGTCGTGGAAGGATGGCTCTGCGGAGCGATCTCTGTGCTTGGTTATTTGCTGAATGAGGGGATGACGGATGGGCTGTGATGAAGTCCGCTGCTGGCGGCAGCAGAGACCCATTTCAGAATTAAAAGAAGAAAAACTACACCAGTTGGGCATCTTCTCTGTGGTGGGTGATGGAGAGAGAGATGAGTGCCGGCTCAGACTTCCCTGGGCCATGCTAAATGTGGTGTGATCTTTGGCGAGTTACTTAACATATCTGGGCCGCCAGTAGAGCACAAGGCAGTCAGCAGGTCTACCAATGAGATCATCTCAGTAGCCCATACATAATTTCCAGCAAGGTGTAGTTCTCAGATATTGATTAACAAATTAAAGATTTCCCCACCCTCGCTTCCCAATGCCTCTGAGGTCACAAGAGCAAGTTTGGGAGCCAGCCAGGCAGCGCAGGGGACTACAGTGCCTGTGTAGGCAGAATGCAGTGGCTGGGCTTTGATCCCCAGCCTGCCATGCTGGCCCCACCCCTGGGGTGCACTGAGATGGCAATTGAGACTGGGTATGTTGGTGTGTGCTTGTAATCTCAGCCCTTGGGAGGCTGAAAACAGGAGAATCACCATGAGTCTGATCTACATAGTGAGACTCTGCACTAAACACGTAAAAAAAAAAAAAAAA
>PVKN010040804.1:0-10656 GCA_004027915.1 Capromys pilorides
GAATGGCACATCATCACAAAACTATGTGGTGGTCTCCATGATACCCTCCCTCTGTGGTTTGTGAGCTCTGCTCCTCGGCACGCTAGAGCTCCTGGGAAGAGCCTTGGGAATATTTAAGATGTACAGGCTCAGGATTCCCTGCCCTGCCCACCCTAACTGGAACAATACGGCCATCACTGGAACACAGGCCTTCCAGGTAAAATTTATTTTTGAAACAAGATTTCACCAGTCCTTAATTGAAGAGCATCAATTAATTATAGAAATAAATAGCCAGACAAATGTGTCAGGAGGGGGCTGTTTGAGGATGTGGAACTTACTGGTCACATTCCTCCCACAGCTATAGTTGAGGTGACTTTTTCACCTGTGAGGGCCGGGTGCTCAGGTGAGGGTGGAGGCTCAGGGGTAGGCAGCAGCAGGAGAGAGCCGCTAGGCCTCTGCCCCAGGAAATCCAAGCCCCTCCTGCAGCCGCCTCCTTCTGACTGACATGTGAGAAGGGAAGGCTCTGCCTCAGGCCCACTCCCTAGCCGATTCCCTCCACAGATTCCTGAGCTCAGCCTGGAGCTGCTCCAAAGTAGCTTTGTCTGGGACCACACCCCCCTTCTCCCCACTCCTTTTTACCTCAAAGATTGCAGAGTCTTTTTTCCTGAAACTCTATACCAGCGTGATAAAAACAGACTTGAGGAAGTTACGGAGGTTCTAGTTTCTGGCAAATGTACTTTGAGTCCCTTGGGTTTTGTCTCCCCCACTGGTTCAAGCCAATACGTATATTGTTAAACTGTCTCACCCATGATTTCATCATCCAGACCTGACCGTTAGGGGTCCCCAGGGAATAGCATGGGCCCTCCCCTTGCCTCGGTGGCACCTAGCCCTCTGAGTGTCCAGCGCTGCATGGACTTCCTCATAGCTGTGTCTTTGCCTCACTCTTCTGAACGTGACCTGCACTGTGCGCTCTAGTTACACTGCAAGACAGTCACCCAAAGCCTAGTGGCTTCAAACCGTCATCGCCTACCCTGTCTCGTGGTCCTATGGGTCAGGAATTTGGGGAGGCCTCAGATGGGCAGCTCTGGCTCAGGGATTTTCTTGGCATTGCAGAGATGATTCTGCACTCAGAATCATCAGAGGGCTCCTCCCGGATAGGAGGATGCCCTACCAGGAAGGCTCGCCCACGTGGCTGGCAAGGGGGCTGTGGACGCGTGCCCTGGGCTCAGCTCCTCCCTGTGGGGGCTCTCACATGGCCGCAGAGATGGCCACACAGTGTCGCCGCCGGCCTCTCCGAGAGCCAGAAGTCCCATGTTGGGAGGACATTTATAGCCTCGTTTTGAAAGCTGCACAACCTCACTGCTACCCCGTTTTCCTGGTCAGAGATCCAGCCCTTTCCGTGTGGCGAAGAGCTACTGGTGCCCTGCTTCTAAATGTGGCTTGCTCGTGAACGTTGCTGGACTTGGGGTTGCTCGATTCTCCCTAACGAGTTAAGACTCCAGGTTCTTCTCATTGCAAACAAAGAACTGAACCAAACCAGCACAAAGCAGTGGGCAAGTTTATGCGAGTAACTAAACGTGAAGAGTGGAGGAGAAGCTGATTCTGCAGAGAGAGCTTGGCCCGAGTAAAAGGCAATTATGAAAGAACACACGGGGAAGGCTGCATGTAGGATGCATGCCTGAAACCCCGCACTCGGGAGGCTGAGACAGGAGGATTGCTGTGAGTTCCAGGCCAACCTGGGCTACAAAGTGAGTTCCAGGCCCCCTGGAACTGCATAGTAAAACCTTGTCTCAAAAAGACAAAACAAAAACAAACATCCTGGAGAAAACGGGATGAGCTACAGTGAGGAAAAGCCGCGATAGCAAGCTCTTTAAGGCTTCTCCTACGCTGCCCCAATTTCAGGGAAACTCGTGATAATTTTCACATCCCGGTTCGGAGAGGCGGTGCTTGGACCACCATTTCAGGATGACGTCAGACCTAGGCCGTCCTATAAGAACCGGCTGGAGCTCTCAGGAAAGTCTGTGCCCAGCACTTCGGGAACTGATCTGTGCCTGCATCAGGGGCTTGTTTGGTGTTTTGTTTTTTGGGTTTTTTTGTTTTGTTTTTTGTGTGTTTGTTTGTTTGCAGGACCGGGTTTTAAACTCACAACCTTGCACTTGCCAGGCAGGCACTTGTGACACGGAGCTATCCCCCCAGCCCCTGCATCAGGGTCTTGCAATTAACAGGTTCCGCCTGCTTCCCAGCCGGGCGTGGTGGTGTCCTGATCTCCAACCTCAAGAGCACTGAATAGGTGGACAAAGTGGTGAGGTGGAAGAAATAAACTAGACAGAAAAGAGAGCTGGAAGTCGAAATTTTAAAGAAAAACTGCAGCTTCACAACACAAACCTGGTTTGCTTTTTGCCCCTTCTCCCGTCATAGCAAAGCTGGGCAACTCCCTTCCTGCAAGCCGGTCCTGCCCCTGCCCTTTTACTTTCGACGGGTCCTCTTCCGCCCAGCAGACCACCCTTTGGCACTTCCCATCAGAACCTGTCTCAGCTCAGTAGCCATGGGCCATCCTCGCCCATCCAGTAAGATTAAGACTAAGACTATCAGTGGTCAAATTTCATAGATTTCCACCTCCCAAAACACACGAACGATCCCACTTTCCAACTGTATTGTGCTCATTTATTTGAGCACGCACATTTTGCTGGGGTGGGAGTTGGGGGGTCCTATATCTTCCTCTAATAAATCCTCTTCATGCCTCTCTTATAGGGGTGTCCTGAAAATTCTTCTTCTGAGTATCATGGAGTGAGCAAATTTGCTTTTTTTTAAGTTCTTTATTTCAGCCTGGGGAACTCTCAGATGCAGCCTGGGACACGTGCCTGTAGCCCTAGCTCTCGAGAAGCGGAAGTGAGAATATCTCAAGTCCAAGTTCAAGGTTGGCCTGGAGACTTTGTTTCAACGAGGGAGAGGCAAAGATCACTGGAGGTATATTGGATCCTGGATCCTGACTGCACTTTGTAAGGTTCAAAAGAAGACCATCCGACTCAAAGGGGAAGAAAACGTAGCCCTATACAGCCTGGAATGTAAACTAGACTTTCAGTGAGCAAAACAGTCGCCACCCTCCAGGAGCCGGCAATCTGGCGGAAAGGACAAGCGCCATATAAAGAACTTTCTTAGAATAGACCCCGGCTCCTTAATGTTGCCCCAGCCTAACTGCTCCTCCTCCTGCTCATCCTCTCTCCCCCTGGGTGCCCTCTGCTTTGCCCTTTTCTCTGTCCCCCATAGGCCAGGCTCCTGCCTCCTACAGGGCCTTTGCACTGGCTGTCCCTGGAAGGCTCTCCCCAGATCTTTCTCACCACTCAGGCCTCTACGTCAACTGCCACCCCGATACGCTGATGCTCCCCTAAGCGCTTGCTGTCCGCTTCCCCCCTTGGATATAAGCTGCGTGAGAACGTGTATTCTGCTAACCCTCCTTCGCTGTTCTGTCCCAGCATGGAAATGGCACTCGTTACGCAGTCAGTGACAATGTGTACCCCTAACAAGCGTGTGCGGTACCCGCCATCGGACCAAATGCTACAAATCCTTCTACAGTGCTGTAGACTGTAAGCACCAGCCTGGCTGCTCAGCAGCTCGCAGGACAAAGGGTGGTAGTAAGCTGCAGGCCCACGGGGAGACTTGGCTGACTCCGTGACAGAACAAGTAGCTGTCTGCGCCCACCCGGCTCCCCACCCACGTGGTGTCAGTCCGTCGGCCCCCCTCCCCCGCCCCCAGCCGGTGCGGTCGGCCTTCCTCGGGGGAGGGGCTGCTCCGTCCCCGCTGCCGCTGCCGGTGCGGTGCGTGGCTTCCCTCCCTGCCCCAGGGAAGCTGTGTTCGCTGTGCCCACGTCTGGGGCGTTCCCGGGCTGCAGTACTGAAGACCGTTGCTCATTAATAGCTCCGTGCTCCTGCTTTTCAGGGGAAGCAACATGATAAACAGGAAACCCACACATATTTATTTTGAAAATACGTTCTTTAATTTGAAATCAAATGGGCGCTGCAGGTCCGCAGGTCGTTTCACCTGCTGGGCGGTGTGATTAGTGAGGCCTCTCGGCTCTGGGTGGTGCTGCCGACTAATGGACTCGAGCTCCCTCGGTATGTTTATCTTTAGTTAATTAAAACTTTGCCAAATCTTCATCACAGCCTTCGCACACAGCAAGGCCAGGCCTTGGCTTGTGGCACTGACCTAGGCTGGCAGGAGGGACGGAGGGTGGTCATCCTATTAAATATTAATCTAAGAAGGCAATCAGGCCTGTGGGCTCTGACGCCGAGGTTCTCCCGCTGGGAAGTCACAAATCCATGCTCAATGCCGGTGGCAGCTAACCCTGCCAGGCCTGCGTCAGCACCATACATGAGTTTTTGGAGCTGTTTGAAAACAAATCTGAATAGAATCCCGAGAGATCTCTCTTAAAAACTGGGATGAGATACAGACACATGTACCTTAGAAAAAGATGCCAACCATCATGTGATAGTGCATATCATGCATGATGAATGTGTTAATTTGCCAACCTTTATGCTGAGATTATGGGTTAGGTGAAGACTAGCAAATGCACTCTGTATTTCAGATGTCATTTTTGAAAATCTGCTTCTGCCAGGGGTTTAAGTTGGCATCAAAAAGCCTGATTGCCCCATCTGCAGAAATACTCCACAAGCTCACCTTCCTGCCCTCCTCTGCCCATCACTGTTACACTAGCTGTCAAATAGCTTCAGCAGATACTTCTGCTGCTAAACTTAGAAGGTAGGAAAAGCATCCTATGGTGGGTTCAGTTGTGTCCCCGAAAAGAAATAGTAAGGCCCACACCAAACAAGATCTTTGTAAATGTAATTAGTTAAGACAAGTGGGCCTTCATCCAAGCACTGGTGTCCTTACAGGGAGAGATAACGGAGCAATAGGAACAAACAAGAGCCAGCAGTGTGAGGGGGAGGCAGAGACTGGAAGGACACATCTGCAAGCCAGGAATGCCAAGGAATGTCAGAAGCTTCCAGAAGCTGGGAAGAGGTGAAGCAAGATCCTCCCCCGGAGCCTTCACAAAGAGAATGGCCCTACTGACACCTTGACTTCAGACTTCTGGTCAGTGGAACAGTAGAAAAGGAAGTGGAAAATCAATTTCTGTTGTTTGAAGGTGCCTTGTGTAGTGTATATGACAACAGCAGCCCCAGGAAACTAGCACTTTGCTCCCGGCCCTACCGCCGACCACCTCAGCCACCCGCATCCTCTGTGGATCCACTCAGAGACCCTGATCCCTTTCTGGGATGACAAGGATAATGAAATCCAAATTTTGTTTTATAAAGTAGGGAATAAGGCTAAGATGCAAAAGTCATTACAGCTCAAGAAATAATATGGGTTCAAGTCTTACCAATGATTTGCAAAACATTGTAGCCTAGGCGTGTGCTTGCCTAAACGGAGGTCAGTGAGCACAAGATGTCCCTTTGAAAGATGGAGGATGTCCTTCCGCCTCAGGGGTCGTCACACTAATTCAGGCTGGCATCATAGAAACACAGAGAATGACATATTGGCACACATTTATACTGACCCTGGCATATATTCTAGAAATTGAATTTTTATATTTCAGATTAATTTTTTTGTTTCTCTAGAAGTTGGATGTTAGAGTTATGAAAGAGCATCTGCTTAGCATGTTTGAGGCCCTGGGTTTAATTCCCAGCACTATGAAAAAAAAATTAAAATGTTCATTTTTGTTCCTAAATTAATCCACTCAGAATTAGAAGAAGTTGAGTATTACAAAGAGAGAAGACAAAAAACAGTATAGTTGAGGGCCAGGGAGATAGCTCAGTGGCATAAGTGTCTGCCTGGCAAACTCAAGGTCCTGAGTTCAATCCCCAATATCAGAAACACACACACACACACACACACAGTTGAATTCAATCCCACTATCAGTCAACTAGACCTAATTGACATCCATAGACCACTCCATACAACAATAGCAGAATGTACATTATTTTGAAGCATTCGCCAAGAATAAAACTCATTTGGGCCTATAAAAACATACCTTAACAAATTTGAAAGAATAAACATCATTTGATGTACTCTCTCAGTCCAAATAAAATTGAATTCAAAATAAGCAAAGAAAGATAACTGGAAGACACCAACATACCTGAAGATTAAATAAAGCATGTAAAAATAACATATAGGACAGAGAATAAATCTCATAAGAAATTTTAAAATATTTTGAACTAAGTGAAATACAACTTATCAAAATTTGCGGGATGTAGCAAAAGTGCTACTTAGTGAAAATTAATAGCATTGAATGCAGATGATAGAAGAGAAATATCCAGAATCAGTCACCTAAGCTCCTACTTAGAAAACTAGAAAAAGAGCAAATTGGGCCAGCAAGATAGCGCAGTGGTCTAAAGCGCCTGCTTAGGCACGTGCAGGTACCTAGGTTCAATCCCTGGTACCACATGCCATGCCAGCCCTGCCCTCAGAGCTGACTGAGCTGACAAAAAAAAAAAGAGCAAATTAAATCCAAAGTGGGCAGAAGAAATAATATGCACTCCGTGGTGTGTGTCTATAGTCCCAGTTACTCAGGAGGCTGAGGAAGGAGGATGACTTGGGCCTAGAAATTTGAGGCCAGATGGACAATATAACAAGATAACAAGATCTTATAAGGAATGAAGGAAGTAGGGGAGGAAGAAACCAAGAAAATCAGGGGGAAAAAAATCAAAGAAAGTATGAACAGAAAATCAGTAGAGAAAAATCAACAAAGCTGTTGAACACTAAGAGCTGTTTCTTTGAAAAGATCAGTATAATCAATAAACCTCTAGCCAGACTTAAGGGAAAATGGGAATATACAGATGGCAGTACAGAGCCTCTGAAACTTAAAAGCATAATTAAGAAATAATATAAACAACTCTATGCTACAAATTTGGTGAGATGAAATAGATTAATTCCTTAAAAGATAATCTTCCATAACTCATCCTACAAGAAATAGGTAACCCTAACTAGTACTATATCTATTAAGGAAATTAAGTCAATAATTATCTTTCTGAAACAGATAGCATCAGGCCCAGAGTGCATTTTACCAAACAGTTAACGAAAAATATTATACCAAATCTTTACAAACTCTTCCAGAAGAAAAAAGCAGATGGAATGCTTCATAACTCATTCTATAATGCAAGAATTATCCTAGTGTCAAAACCAATCTAAAGCTTTAGAAGAAAACTTCAGCTCAATATTTGTCATAAATATGTACATAAAAATTCCCAATAAAATCATAAATCAAACAATGTATAAAAAGATTTATGGAACAGAAAGCCCATAAGTAATCGTACACAGGGGCCGGGATAGAGCTGAGAGCAACAACGCCTGCCTGCCAAGCACAAGGTCCTGAGTTTGATTCCTGGTAACAACATCAAAAAACCTCACAAATAACTGTCTTAGTTCACTCGGGGTTCTATACCAAAATACAATCAACTGGGTGGTTTAAACAATAAGCATTTATTTCTCATAGTTCTGCAGGTCGAGAAGTCCTACATCGAGATGACAGCAGATTTGACACCTGGGGAAGGCTCACCTCCTGGAAGGCCACTGTCTCTGTCTCCTGCCTCAGTGGTCTCTGTAGTCAGGGCACCTGAGGAGCTGCCAAAGGGCTCACTTCTACAACCTACCAATTTCCAGGGGTGTGGTCTACACCAGCGACCAAGTGGCACGTATCTCATGTATTCAAGTTGATTCAATCAGTACAATCCATTATATCAACAGACTAATGGGAAATATCACACGAGGGTGTCACACAGATGCAGAAAAGTGTATGACAAAATCTAACATGCATTTTTGATTTTTAAAAAAACTGTAAGCAAACAAGGAATTGAGGAGAGTTTCTGTAATTTGATAGACAAAAACCCTCCGGCTAACACTGTATTTAATGGTGAAAAACTGACTGTTTTCCCACTTAAGACCAGGAAGAATGTGATGATGTTCTCACTCCTCACTGTGTTTCAGCACTGGCCTGGAAACCCTAACTAATGCAATAAGAGAAGAAAAGGAAATAGAAGGCGTGCAAATTAGGAAAAAAATTGTCCAGATCTGCAGATGACATATTTTCTAGGCAGAAAATATGAAAACACAAGCAAAATCCTCTGGGAACTAATAAATTGTTGTACCAAGGTTCTGGGGTATCAGGTTAATATATACATCAATAATTTTCCTATATACAAACCATGCACGAGTCAGTCACTTTTTTATATACCAAAAATGAACAAGTGAAATTTGAAATTAATATTAATTTACCATTTATGGTTTAAAAATTACCATATATTAGCACCTCTAAAATAGGTACAAATTTTATAGCTAAGCAATGAGAAATACAATGGTTAGGTATGAAACTATGTTCAAAGTCTACCAAGAAAAAAACATTAAAATGATGAAAGATTACAAAAGAACTAAATAAATGGAAGGCAATCCATGTGTGTGGTCGATGTAATCAAGATATCAGCTCTTCTCAGCTCATGGGTTCAATGCAATAGCAATCAGTATAACAAAACGTTGTTTTGAGGATGTGGACAGAGTGACTCTAAACTTACAGGAAAGGCAACAGAGCCAGAGTTTCCAGTCAAATAGCGAAGCAAAAGACGGAAGGCAGAGGACTGATCTGCCTGACTGTGAGATGTACAATAATCAAGGTAGCGAAGTGTTTGGCAAAAGAACAGACAGACAGTCTAGAGGAATGGAACAGAAAAGCTGGAAGTGAGCGCCCACAAATAGTACCAACTCGTCTTCGACAATGGAGCAAAAATAGCCTTCGCAACAAATTGTGCTAGCACAGGACCCATTCACAGGGAAAAGAAAGTGATGCAGATTTATACTCTGCACAAACATATGTGGAAATGGACCTAAATATAAGATACAACACTGTAAAACCTCAAGAATGTTACCTAGAAGAGGCCTAGATGCTCTCAGGCATGGGCATAACTTTTTAGATACACCGAGCAAGGTACAATCCATGAGAGACAAAATTGGTTAAATTGGATTTCACTGAAATTAAAAACTTTTGCTTTTTGAAAAACAACACCAATAAAATGTGAAGAAATGTCACAGACTAGGAGAAAATATTTTCAAAACACATATTTGATGAAACACTGCTGTGCAGTGTGGTGGTGCACATCTATAATTCTGGCACTTGGGATGCTGAGGCAGGAGGATCATTGCAAGTTCTAGACCAACCTGGGCTACAAAGTAAGCTCAAGGTCAGCCTGAACTGCACAGCAAGACCCTGTCTCAAAAAGACAAACGAACAAACACTGTTAACTAAAATATACAAAGAACTCTTAAAGTGCAAAAATAAGAAAACAGCACAGTTTGAAAACAGATGAAACCTCTGCACAGTCACTTCACCAGAGGTGATACATAGATGGTAATTAAACATATGCAAAGATAGCAAACTATAGTTTTTAATTTTTGGCAGTACCCGGGCTTCCCACGCATGAAGCAAGTGCAACAAGGGCAGATTTCCATAAACCATTAGGAGACAGCAAACTAAAATACACATTACCTACTTATTAGCACAACTAAAATCCAACTCTGATGACACAAAATAATGATGATGATGGGGAGTGAAAGGAAAGCTTACTCATTATTGGTGGAAATATAAATTGATAGAAACCCCCCCCCCCCTTTTTTTTTCTTTCAGTACCAGGGATTGAACTCAGAACCTGCACTTTCCGAGCAAGTACTTATTCTACTGAGCTATCTCCCCGGCCCTTGAACTCTTTTTTGAAGACAGTTCAGTAGTGTCTCACAGGTCTAAATACCCCTCTCACACGGTTGAGCATATGCATACATTAGTGTTTGCTCAAAGGAATTGAAAAGTTGTGTCCACACAAAACCTGTATGTGGATGTTCATAGCAGCTTCATGATTGGCAAAACTAGCAAACAATCAAAATTTCTTTCAGTAGACGGATAAACAGTAGTACATCTGGATAACGGAACATTACTCAGTACTAAAAATAAACATGCTATCAAGCTTTGAAAAAATATGGGAAAAATAACTCTATTATTAAGTGAAAGAGGTCCATCTGAAAAGGCGAGATTTGTAGAATGCTATGGACAAGAGCCTCCCATTAGCTGTGTTCTTCCTCCATAGTTTCAGTTACGTGTAGTCAGTCATAGAACAATTACTTTGAAATATTACATCGAAATTTTTAGAAATAATTCGTAACTTCCACATCATGTGTCACTGCAAGTGGAGTGTTGAGACGACGCACATGCTGTTCCATCTTGCCTGGGACATGAGTTATTTCTTTGTCGAGTGCATCCACACTGTAGGTACTACCCATCCACTGGTCTCCTAGCACCCACTGAGTTATCAAATCCACTGTAGTGTTATGTGTATTACTTCACTTATATCATTAGCTCACTTCATCTCATCATGTAGGCAATGTATCCTCTCACATCATCACAAACAGTACAGTAAAGCATTGAGAGGGCCGGGGACATAGCTCAGTGGAATAAGTGCCTGCCTGGCAAGTGCAATCCCTGGTACCTCCAAACAAAAAGAAAAGTTTAGAGAAAGAAAACTACCATCATGGTGTATTGTTACAGTTCTTCTATTTTATTATTAGTTATTGTTAGTCTCTTACTGTGCCTAATTTATAAATTAAACTTTATCATAAGTATATGTATACATAAAACAGTTATATATA